>PVKA01005604.1:0-89339 GCA_004027165.1 Ctenomys sociabilis | reverse complement strand
GAGAGAGAGAGAGAGAGAGTGCATTCCAGACACAAGGCGAAAGCTTGGCTTCCTATGCCATTCCAGATGTCATTCTGCCAATCCTTTCATCAAAGGATGAATTGTCTTGCTAACTAGCATACTAATTTGCTATGGGCCATACACCCAAGACAGATTACTATGATTTTTCTTTCCGTGGCTATTCTGAGAGTTTGAGTAGTATGAGTCTTTCATGCTTAGCTCCATGTCAGATCCTGATATAAGGAAACCATAAATGTCCATTAAGACATTTTCTGTGATGTTAATAGAGCAGATGCCTGCTGTGGAGCCACTGAAAAAGAGGACTGTGGGCAGTCCCTGCCTTCCTGAGGTGGCGTTGGCATGCACAAACTTCTGCGAGGGGAAGAAGCAAGTGCTGTGCATTTCCCTGTGTATTATAGGAGGAGGAGGAGGAGGAGGAGGAGTCCTCTGGGATGGATCACCCTCTGATTACTCTGGCTTAAGGTGCTCCTGGCTTCAGTGGATTGGATATAAAGACAAGTGGTTACAAAAGCTTTCCGTCGAACAGGTAAGTTGGCTAATGCAAAAAAGTAGGTCATACTGCGTGATTACGATATCACGGAGGCAGCAAAAGACTTGTTAGTCTTTGCTAAGGTCTATAATTCAGAAAGTGAGTTTTAGGCTTATAATTCCTCCTATCATGTGTTCTATATCCAGATTTACTTACTAGTATGACTTAAAGAATTTTGATAAACTCCATATATTGGTTAGGCTCCTTACAGTTCTCTCTGTTGGCAACAGGTTATAGAAAAGAAATTATAAGTAATGGACACAGCTTCTTCTTCTTCTTCTTCTTCTTCTTCTTCTTCTTCTTCTTCTTCTTCTTCTTCTTCTTCTTCTTCTTCTTCTTCTTCTTCTTCTTCTTCCTCTTCTTCCTCTTCCTCCTCCTCCTCCTCCTCTTCCTTCTTCTTCTTCCTCTTTTTCTTCCTCCTCCTCCTCCTCCTTCTCCTTTGGATCAAACTCAGGACCTTGCACTTGCCAGGCAAGCACTTATTCCACTGAGCTATCTTCCTTGCCCAGTCACAGTACCTTCTCGATGCCAACAATACCATCTGTTGTTCTTACTTGTAATTATAGATAGAAAAAAATAAGGGCTGGCCAGATAGTCTAGCTGACTAAAATGACTGCTTAGACAGGTCCAGGGACTGAGGTTTGATCCCTGGCATGCCCCAAGGGTGTGCTGAGACAGTGACTGAGACTGGTCATGGTGGTGCATGCCTGCAATCCCAGGACTTGGGAGGCTGAAAACAGGAGAATCACTATGAGTCTAGTATGTGTGGTGAAACCCTGTAGGCCCTGTACTAAATACATTAAAAAGAAAAAAGAAAAAATAGAGACTTATGGACATACTTAATGCTTGTTCAGTGATCACCACATAGGTGAAGAACCTTCCAGATGGTAACTCATGTTTTTCTGAGGGGAACACCTTTGAAGAAATTTGAGTATAGACCAATTATTTTTAATGTGAAATTTGAAATTTAATTCTCATAAAAACTGCATTCTGGTCTAATTAGCATTAATATGCTTAAAATATGCAAAAACATCTGTCCTATTTGCAGAATTTGCTCCTTGTTATAATTTCAAGTTTCATCCAGGGCTTGTTTCCAAACTTCTTCCTTGCTGGGAAGGTTTCTAAATGCAGTGTCTAGGACAACTGTTAACTCTTTCATTCTAAGCATTATATTTCTATTAATGAAACCTAGAACTTCATTACATCTTTTAGAATGTCACAAAGGGGTGTTAATATTTTATAGTTCATTTTCACTGAACATATCCAGTGGCAAAAATTATTAAATCATTTTTCCATATTTGTGTTTGCTGTGCCTTGTACCGCCATCCTATTTCTGTAGTTGGATCTTTTGGATACAGAGTTCTGATGTTTTTCTTCACTGAAGAAGAGTTTATTTAATGCAATCCATACTGCAGGTACTTAAAATCTTTTTGAAGACTGAGTTTTCAGTCACTCTACTAACCATTATTTTTAGCCTCATTTCAACAGCTAATTTGATTGTTTGTTTGTGGTGCCGGGAATCAAGCTCAGGACGTGGCACTTAGCAGGCAGGTGTTTACGCCCCTGAGCTATCTCCCCAGCCCGCTTCTATATTTTCTAAACAACACAACCAACCACAGGTCAGAGGTTTCATAGTTACTATTTCTTCCCTTCTGTTCAACACTGATCCCTCACTAAGACTCTACTCCCGACAGCTACTAACTAGGTTACCCATTCTTCCAGTGCTCCTTTTGCCATTTGTATTTTTCTTTGGGAAATGCTCTAGACTGACTGACTGGCTGATTAACTGATTGATTGACTGATTGACTGCTTGATTGATTGAACAATTGCAGTACTGGGGATTGAATTTAGGACAAGCCCTGAGTATTGGGCTACATCTCCAACATGTCTCCCCTCCCCATTTAAATATTGAGGTAGCGTCTCACTTAGTTGTCCAAGCTGTGCCCAAACTTCTGATCTTCCTACCTCAGCCTCCCTAGTATCTGAGAATTCCTGCCATTTTCCATGGAACATAGCACATTTTAAATAAAAATTTTCATTGATTAAGTCAGTAGTTCTCAGAAGAGGATGGCTTTCTTCTCCTCCCTCTCCAGGGAATGTTTGGCAATGTCAAGAAACAATTTTTGTTGCTCCTGGTGGTGAGCAGGTTGCTGGCATCTATCTAGTGCATAGACACTAAAGGTTCTGCTAATCATCCTAAAACGCACTCCACAAACCTCTACACCAAGGTATCAAAAGTGCTCATGAGTGGTTGTCCTGTGTTAGACAATTCAGGCCAGTTTGGTTGGTTCTATAAAAGACTCCTCCATTTGCTTACTCATAGCTGCATTTTGGTGACAGATTTCACATCTGCTGACCCTCGTTAGGACCAGTACCCCCCAGCCAGCTCTGCCTTCAGGATATACTAATGAAAACACATGGTGGAAGAGTTAGCAGGTACCACTTGGGTCCACAGAAACTGAGTCCATGAACTACAATGAGAAGTGCGTTTCTGGCTAGGCATTATGCAAGCATCAAGGGATTTGCCTCAATTTCTGTGCCCACTGGAATAAGATAGTCAGTAGTAGCTTTCTTCCAGCTACTTCATAAGGCTGGGATATAGCTCAGTAGCACAAAAGCCTGACTGGCAAGTGCAAGGTCCTGAGTTTGATTCCTGGTGCCTCTGCCCCCAAAGTTGACAACAATAACAACAGAAAGCTACTTCATAAGCATGGTCTGGAGAAAAAAGGAGACAGTGTAGGTGAAGAGTTTTGAATTCCCTGGATGGGAAAATTACTATCAAAGCATTATAATGATAATTAGCAGTGGCAAGCTGGTATATGCAGCAACAAAGTACTTTAAATGCAGTGCTCTGTCCCAAAGAAAAGAATTAATTATAGCAAACATGTTGTTCAGGTTCTAACTCATATTCCTGTGGCCAGGGTTGATCCCCTCAACCATAAATATCCCTACCAACTATGACCTCAAGAGACCCTACTGAGAATTCTTTGCTTGCCTCATGGCTGGTGGCCAGGCCCAAGATAGAGCAGGAGGAGAAGGAGAAGAAGCAGGAAAAGGAGGAGGAGGAAGTGGTTGAGGAGGAGGAGGAGAAGAGGAAGAAGAAGAAGAGGAAGAAGAAGAAGAAGAAGAGGAAGAAGAAGAAGAAGAAGAAGAAGAAGAAGAAGAAGAAGAAGAAGAAGAAGAAGAGGAAGTTGGAATTCATTTGTGGGCCAGGGCTATAACTCAGCTGTACAAACACCTGCCTGACAAGTACAAGGCCCTGAGTTCAATTCTCAGAACCAAAAACATAAAGAAAAGATTGGAGCACATGTGTGCTTTTATTATTGTTTACAGTGGTGATGCAGAAAGCCATCTTCATGTTCTCTTGTACAGCTCTGAAGGATTTTTCAAGGTGTCCAAGTAGCTAAGAGGCTTCTGCACAAGAGACACTGTGCCTAGTCCCAAGCCTACGTGCCCTTGGCCAGCACCCTCTCCTCTCCATGCTGCCTGCCTACCTCACCTACTATTTGTCTGTGTCCCTGTGGCTGTTGTGTGTTTGGCATCCACCCCCATGCTAGCGTGCCAAAGGAGTGAATGAACAATGGGATACCCTGGCCCTGGCGGGTGTTTTAATAACTGTGGAAAACGAGGAATGTACAGATGCATGATTCAAGCTCCCACTTCAAAGGTCCTCAACTGAAACCCTCCTGAGATTAGAAGCAATGCCACCATACACAATGCAACCTTTTGCATGGCTGCCCAACTTTACTATAAATCTGCGGGTGCAGTGTTTGGGAAAGTTACGTTACTGGGGAACAGATGGCCACTTTCATGTGGAATTTATGTGCAGTGCTCCATCCATAGAGCCTGCCTGGGAAACAGGAGTTGAGTAGTGTGAAGCTGTTTGCCTCTCACTGGCAGTGAAAACAGAAAGTGGTCTGGCCTCACTGAGCAAGGGCTTAAGCAGAAATCTCTATGGCTATATCTTCCTGGTCTGAACAGCCTTCATTTCACACAGAGAGCATTTTCTCTCCTGGCCCAGACCCATGGTAAGTGTATCAGTCGGGGTTTAAGTAAGCCCTCGGTGTCATGCTCCTTTCTTGGAATTCCACTCTTCCTCAGCTGCTTCTCAATGGACACCTGGACCCCAGATGCTGTTGTCAGTGGACTCTACCTCTCTGGCAGTGGCTTCCTATTCACACCTGGCCCTTTTTGCTAGGTCCAGGGTCCGGATGAATCCCCTTTCCTGCCCACCCCATGCTTGGCTTGTCCCACACCCTGCAAGAGCCTATTAGACTTCACCTCACCTGTGAGATAGGTATTTTTGCCCCCTTTTGTATATAAACGAACAGCCTCAGAAGGTACAAGGAACTTATCCAAGGTCATACAACTTCAGTGAGAAGTAGAGATTTTATCGCAGGCCCAGAGCCCAAATCCACACACTAGGTGATGGTGTTACCTGAAAACTCAATGGTAATGTTTCCCATTCTTTCAAATTAACAGCAATAAGAACTATTTATCATATTTCACAAATAGCATTTGTGTTTCAGTATTGTCTATTTAGACACAGGGCCTGAATAGAAAGGCTTGATTGTTATTGTTAGATTTTCCCACACTGTGGCAAATGTTGAGGGGAGGGAGGAGCCCTTTGATTGTCTACCAAGAATACCACCCAGACGGGAAGGTCTGCGGTTTGTTAGCCTGATGTATCCAGTCCATGATAGAGTTATGCAGCTGGGACTTTTAGTCAGGATAAATCCTGGACAGTGCTCCTCTGAGTGTGGCTGGTGTTTTACCTTGGGGATTTTCATTCTTTCCCTTTGATTTTGAGACTGATCAGTGTTTCATTCTACGGTTTCTTCTATATGCTAAAACCTACAGTCCACGCTTTGCTAAGTGTTTTCTAGAAACTTCTTTTACTATCTGTCTTAGTCTGATGCTTATGTGGGATAATAACCAAGAAAAGGACCCACTAGACCCTGTGCTGTATTGTTTTTGCCATCTCATCTTCACTAGAAAGCATACGAGAAAAGTGTCACTACTTTACTTTTGAGAAAAGCAAACAAAAGAAACAAGCTAATTTAAGCGGTATACTGTTTAGTGAAGCTGGACTTTAAATTGCTGCAGTGTTAGGGTTTGGTTATGGCTGAGGGACACACATTCATTACATTTTTACCACTCTGTCGTGGTGAATGGTTATGCCTGGTGGGCTATTGTGGAGATTGATGATTGTTCAGTTAAGGATCAAAGAAAAATCATTTTCCTGGTCTTCTACTCATTGTTTTCAGAAACAAAATATCTTCCTCCTTTTCCATCTTTGGCTCCCCCTTCTTTTGCAGAGAAAGTATAAGCCAGAAACCTTTGGGGTACGACTATGCTGTTTCAGGGACACCCCACTACCCAGACATCATTTTGAGGGCTTCTTGTGGGCTAAGCAGCCTTCTGGGACCCGGGACAGGTTGGAGGTCCAGGCAGGAACAGCGTTAGTTACTGATACAGCACAACACTTCTTAAAGTTGGTTTCATTTTGACCTTTCTTCCTGTACCTGGAAAGTATTTTTTTTTTTTTTTTTGGAAAGTATTTTAAGGATATGTATTTCTCTTTGAGTTTTTTGCTTTGACGAAAATATTTTCATTCCTCAGTTTTAAGTGTATATATTTTTATAATCTAATAATGTTTCTTCAGCCTCTCATGAATTATTAGAGAGTATACTTTTCAATTTTCCTATTGTATGAATTTTATTTTTCCCAATCCTGGGGATGGGGCCCAGGTTCTCATACATGGAGGGCAAGAGCGCACCACCGAGCCATGCTCTGGAGCATGCAAATGGAATTGATTCTGTTTCAAATCTAACTGGATTATGCTGTGACCCAAGAACATGACCCATACTGCAGATCATCTGAAGAATGGTGGAGCTAGCTTTAGGACATTGTTTTTGGCTTATTTTTGTATGTTTCTCATGTACTTTTTAGAGAAATTTTTATTCTCCAATAATTTGGTTTAGGGTTCTATATCTGTGTATTAATTCAAGCACATCAATTTTGTTGCTGAGATCTCTTTCTTTGTAAATTTTTGCCCACTTAACTTGTCAGTAACTGAAATAATTAGGTTGAAGCTGGGCGTGGTGGCGCATGCTTGTAATCCCAGCACTCGGGAGGCTGAGGCAGGAGGATTGTTGTGAGTTCGAGACCAGCCTGAGCTACAAAGTGAGCTTAAAGCCAGCCTGAACTGCATAGCAAGACCCTGTCTCAAAAAGACAAAAAAAAAAAAAAAAAAAAAAAAAAAAAAAAAAAAAAAAAAAAAAAAAAGAAACAATTAGGTTGAAAGCTTCTCCTATAATGATGGATACATTAGATTTAGCAGTTCATTGGTTTTTGCACTATAAGTACATTACTTTATTAGATGTGAGCAAATAAATATATGATTATTATATCATACCAATTGCTTTAATATGTTTTAAATTATTATGTAGTAAAGAGCATTTTTTTGTCTTTAACAATACTTGCTTTTCTAAAGCCTATTTTGTTTTATGTTAATGTTATGGCCCCACTTATTTTTTTAGGGAACCAGGATTTGTCTACATAGTTTTTACTTTGAAATTTAAAAAAAAATTAAATTTTGTGTTTTGAGACAGGTTCTTGCTGTGTAGGCAAGGCTGGCCTCAAGTGTGCTATCCTCCTGCCTTAGTTTTCTAAGTGCTGGCATTACAGGTGTGTACCATCATGCCTGGTTAGATCTTGGATTTTTAAAGATCTGCTATATTCCCTTCCTCCCTCCCTCCCTCTCTCCATTCCTCCTTTCCTCCCTCTCTCTGTTCCTCCCTCCTTCCCTTCTTCCTTTTTTCCTTCCTTCCCTTGCTTTTCTGTAGACAGAGCTTTATTATGTAGCTCAGGTTTACCTGAAACTCAAAATCCTCTTGCCCTGGTCTTCTGAGTAGGTGGAATTATAGGTGCAGGGGTGTGCCTCCCTGCCCAGCCACGCTTTCCTTCTTTATCTCCCGTTTGCCTTTGCTCCACCATGCTCTGGTTTGTTTCCCACTTTTTGGCGTCTGTCTTTTCTGTGCACGAGCCTGCAGCCCTCCCATGTCTCCAGCGTGGCCACTGTGATCCTCTGGCCTGCAGCAAAGCCACTTGTCTGTAGCAACTTACACAAAAGCAATTAATTATACTTTTACATAAGACACATAGAATAAACAAGGAAAACACTCAGAGATATGGGTAGAGAGGAAGGTTGAGAGGGAGAGATTTTTAATAAACTGTATGGAACTTTTATTAATCAAAAGACCAGGTTGTTGCTGTATCATTCCCCTGCTGCACATTGCCCTGTGCTGTTTTCCCTCTTGGATGCCTGTCTTTTGCATCCTGTTGGTAAGCCCTGGTCTAAGGAACTCTACAGGACAGTTTATTGAAGAGCTGTTCAGCAACGTGAAATAAGTAAACATTTCCATTGCTCAATAAAAAATATTTTTTAGAAGTTACTGTGAGCATTAAAAGTTGGTGCTGTGGATGAAAAAGAATCTTGGAGAGGGGCCAGGGAATAAGCACTTTCCTGGCAAGTGCAAGGGCCTGAGTTCAATCCCCAGTTCCACCAAAAAAAAAAAAGAAAAGAAGGAATTTTGGAAAAAGGGACTTTTTGAGATATATTTTACGTAGCTGGTAGTATTCAGAGAGTAAAGATCAACACTGAACTTAGACATCCTATCAAATATCTTCTTTCACGTTACTGATTCTGCAAGGTGACATTGTTCTCTATTGATCAACTCTCATGTCAACAGAGCACACAGTCTGTCCACAAAATGTTCCTGCGGCCAGCACTTCTCAGCTGTTTGCTAGCGTATTCTGAAGAAACACAAATGGGCGTGTGTACACATTGAAAAAAGTTATTTTGAGGCCAACAAATCTGCCAGGGGGAAGCCAACAGTGTCAACTACCAGTCTAGTTTAGGTAAATGGTGTATGGACTTCGGATTGCCTTTAATTATTCCATCAGTTTTTCAGCTTCTGGAACTCAAGGTCATGAGAAATCTTTTTTTTTTTTTTTTTTTTTTAATAGCTTTAGGAAATAAAGATCAAAACCAAATACTTAGAACAGGTGTCTGTGTACAACCATCTACCACACTGGCGCAAAGTTACTTGGCTGTGTGGCGTGTGCCAGATTGACAATTATGGGTGGAAGTTGGGCATTGATTCTAGCAAAAGCAGTGAGCAGTGTGTTTTCTTTTCCTCTGTTCCAAATTAACCCGCCCAGGATAGCGTCTTTTTTACTTGAGTGGTGATGATCTAGAAGCGAACGTTGAGACATGAGGGACTCTGCGTGAGAGACACGTGAGGTGCCTCTTTTGAATGCAGATCTTTATAAAACACAGCACGCTTTGCTGCCTTCCATCGTGGGATGTTCTAGACAGAACTGAACCTCATCTACACGGCAGGGTCACTTCAAAATCCTGATAACTTTTAGTGCAAGAAACAGGGTGCCCAAGGGGTTACTCATGTGTGGATTTGTAGGACCTGAGTTACACAATCAGCAGGCTGCAGTTTCTGAGTTTTTAAATATCTACTCTCCATAATCTTCTTTTTTGTTGTTGGTTTTGTTTTGTGGTTTTTTTTTTTTTTTTCTTTTTGAGACGTGACCTTGCTGTGCAGTTCAGGCTGGCCTTGAGCTCACTTTGTAGTCCAGGTTGGTCTTAAACGCCCAGTGATCCTCATGCCTCAGCCTGCAAGTGCTGGGATTATAGATGTGCACCATCATGCCTGATCTTCCACTTCTGTCTTCTGGGTAAAACTGCAGATTCTATTTTCAGTGCATGCTCTATTAGCCTCCTTGACATTTAGGGCTTGAAATGAAAGATGCTGGTCTTTATTGAGACAATGCAATGTTTCCCTGATACCCACTATTCCCTGATACCCACTATTCCATTCTTTCTACTAGGGATGTGTTTGAATGTTCCTGAAGTGGATTAGACTGGACACAGAAGAGGCCTTGTGGCAGATGGCCCTTCCCAAAGAGGGCTGCCAACAATCTGCCATGCCACAGCTCCTTCTCGATGTGACCTTGACCTTGGAGAATGGCGTCTATATCCTGTCCCCTTATGCCTGCCAGGTTTGTGATGAGTAAGCAGAAGTGATGCTGTGTGTCTTCAGAGCAATGTAGGTTCTATGCTATATATATATATATATATTTTTTTTTTTTCTCTTTTTTTTGAGTCCTGGGTACTCTGATGTGGGATCTGACTATAGTCAGGCTTCCATGCTCTGATGAAGCCCAGGTCACATGGAGAAGACGTGTGCAGTCAGTATCCCCAGCTAAAGTCCCAGCGGGCATGTGCCTCCTTCAGCACAGGACTGAAACACATCAGATGATCCCCTCCATCTCATGAAGTCCTACCCTGAATCCCCCCTTCCAGCTGAGTTTACCCAGCAATATGGAATAGAGATATATGGTCTCTTCTGCATCCTCCCAAATGCCTGAACTACACAATCCAGATCGGTTATTAAGCATGACATAGTAACTGGAATAGGCCCTAGGGAGTCGCCTGGAAATGAGACAACGAGTTCTGGTCTTTGTAAAATGCTGAGCAGTGTCATGGCTAAGTTACTGAGCTGTTGACTTAAGTCTACATGAAGGTCCCAGGTCCACCAGCTATTATTACGTCCTAACAAGTCCTCTGTTCTCTGCGAGCTTTGGTTTCCTCATCTGCAAAGTGGGGCCTGTGCTACTATTGCATCATGAGATTTTGTGATGATGATGTACTAGGTAGAAAGCACTTAGTAAGTGAAAAATGTTTTGCTCCTTTTAGATGTGTGTGTGTGTGTGTGAGTGTGTGTGTGTGCATACACATATATGTCTGAATTTATGTACTAGGAAAGCTCAATATCTGCAACAAGTCTGAGAATCAATTCTTGTTGCAGATACTGAGCTTTCCCGATATATAAACGATAGTCTATCGCTATTATGATTTGGCAATGCCATTTTCACAACTCAAAACTTGGAAAGAAACTAGCAGTGCATACACTTGGCAGCAGAAGCCAGCAGACTATAAGACTGACGAGTGCAGAGTCGATGCTGCTCTTCAGAGCCAAGCTCCACCAAACAACAAAATGCTCAATAAATATTTTTTGGATGAATCATATAAAACTCAAATATGTAAGCTTCGCATTACACAAAAGACCAGGAATCACATCCATATCTGTTTATTTTCAGGAAAGTTAGAAGAAAAAAAGTTTGTTCACAGGCCTAAAATTTAAATATCAATTACAGTAATTTTTGGGTGATTTAATTTTATTTAGGATCATGGAAGCATACAACACGTAAAAATGAGAGTTTTTGGTATTTGCTGGTCAAAAATATTTTCCCCATATTCTTGGAGAATGACGCTGGATATTAAACAATTTGTTAAGGAATTATTAACCCAGTGTATTTTTTTCAGAAAATGCTTACAGCTTTAGTTTTTATGACTCACAGGCCAAACTGATAATGTTCAGGCAGTATTATGATTTAAATTAATTATAGCCCTCAACGTGCTCCATAATTGCAATCACACTAGGCAACAGCTCAATTTTCTTGTCACAACATATAGAGCATTCATTAGAGTAAAAATTATGAGCTACAGCAGGGGATTTTGCTCTATTCTTGTAACCTGATTTTAGTAGCAATACTGCACTGTGATCTTTGAAAGATGGAACAGGGCATAATCTCTTTTTTGGATCTGAGTAACCTTGAAGGCTTTTGTATTTTATTGATAAGTCCTACAAAGAACCGAGGAACAAAGTCCATTCCCCAAGGTCCCTGCTTACTGTACTATCTGCATAAATTAAGACTATGCTGCCAGAACAACAAATTTCTCTCTTGTTTTGCTGTCCACCTGAGGTCTAGCGAGCCCACCATGTGGCACTGCATCCTCCCAGGGCTTTTGCTTTGGGACAGCTGTGTCTGAGAGTTTGGGTCTATGGTCACTAGGTAAGGGAAGGCAGCACAAAGCACCTCTGACCTCAGTTTCATCATGGAAAATGCCCATCCCCTCCACTTCCTGCTTCATTGACCAAAAGCCACATGGCTTTATTTAATTTCACTAAGAGGCAAAGTCCTAAATGTCTAAGAATGGGAAGAGAATGGGAAGTATTGGTGAGCCCTAGGAATGTCCCAGTGAGGAAGATGATGGTCATGAGACTCTGGCTCACTGTGTGTTTGTGAAAGAGCAAATTTTGTTTCTTTATTTGTTGATAATCACACTGAATGCAAATGGGATTTTGATCCCTAATGTGATCAGCAAAACTGCAATACGCTAACATATGGTATGAACTCCCTACAGGACGAGGTTTAGTACGAGGTTGTTTTGGCTTGGGTTCTTTCCAAGGGGTGGAGATACTGGGTGCTGGAATTGCCAGAGGGCCTTGGTTACAACACTGCTTTGCTGAGGAAGCAGGTATGAGGTAGGGACCCAGAGGAGGCTACCATAGGGAATCTCTCATTTAATTATTTCCCTTGATGTGGCACCTGGAGATAAGATACACAGTTTGCAAAATAATCATAAGCAACTATAGCAGAATATTACCACATCTCAGATAGTTACCAAGTGGATTAAGATATCTACCTTTCTTTTACTAAGAACCACCAGCAACCACCAGCACGCAACCACTTAGTACCTCACTAGGGTGCTGCCTTGTGCTAAATCAAAAGAACAGCACACTAAGTGCAGGCCAGCCAAGAGCCAATCTGCAAAGCATGTTAATTTTATAATCTTTACTTCCCCTCTAAACTAATGGAGGGAATATGTGTACCTGCTGGTTTGAAAGCCTGGATATGATTTCTTGTCATAATTTTATCTGTGTATATGTGTATAACTCTGGCCTATGCAAGGAAAGTGTCAGCAATTTGAGCCATTGGTGTGTCTCTCATGCTGCTAATGGCCATTCGCCAATATGCCCAAAGTAGGCCTTTGATGAGGACCCTGGTCAGAGGGCTCTGAGCTCATCCCAGGGACACCTTCTTACCCGAGATGCAGCATGGTGAAACATTGCCCCTACCGCTTCTACCAGGCCAGAAAAGAATTCTGAAGTGTAGCTAGCAGATGAGTCTCCTGGCCAGCTTTTATCATAGTGGCACAATTAACTCATGTGTACACTTGGGCTTGGCATTGTATTAAAAGTCTGTGAAAGTGCTTGTGCAGTTGCTTCTCACGGTGGGAGGCACTTATTTAAGAAGCAATCTGAGCCAGAGGAAGCCCTTGAGGCTTGATGTTTGTCCACAGTTTTTGCTGTTTTATTATTATCACATGTGCACTTTTTATTACTAATAGCATTTTGATAGTTTGTTGCCTTCATCATAAAACAAGGCAGAGCACTACAGGATGTTGGCTTGCAACTGGAATAAGAACAACATCCATTTATCAAGTGCCCATGCAGAGCACTGATGTCAATATTGGAAAAAAGAGCCTCATGCCCTGGCCCCAGGGCGTCGTTGTAGCACAAATTGTTTACCAGAGTGATGGCGCTTTCTAGGAAAAGAAAACAGGAGGAAGGTGCGTTTGGGGAAGAAGGGACAGATCAGCGAAGAATTAGGCAGATTTTTTCTCATGCTATCCTGTCTCTCCTTTTTTTCTCTCTCTATTTTTCTCAGTTTATTGACAACACCACATACATTGTTACATTTATTTTATCATTCACTTAACAATCTTGGATTGATTACTATGTGGCAAGAAAAGGCTGAGTGTCGGGGACAAAGGAATATGATCTTAAAGCTGTGAATTAGGGAAGACGCATAGATTGAGATCAGGGAACTAGAGGAGAAACACAAACAGGGTGATGGGGAGCCCCTCGAAGGAAGTGAGGCAGGAGGAAGAACATGAGGCAAGGAGGCTTGGGTGCCAGGCCTAAATAAATCAAAGAGAACAACCCATCGGGCAGAGGCAAGAGACCAGAACTTTGGCTCTTCGAGCAGTTCAGGGAGTGGCAAGCAACCTTGCAGATGAGTAAGGGTGAGTAAGGATGGGGCAGAAAGGAGCTGCATTTGGTCCTCACCAGGTAAGTGCCCTGGAAAAATGGGCAGCAGGCAGAGCCATGGTCTGAGTCCCATGTCATCAAGGCACTGGAAAAGCAAATAGGAGCCTTCCACATCCTGGCCAAAGGGATGGCCAAGGCAGAGGGATGGCCAGGAGACGTGCAATAGGTAGACAATAAAGCTAAGGCAGGCAGTCATGTGATTCAAGGCAGCCAGTTAGGGAGAGAAACGTTGGTCATGATTTCTGTCTTGCTGGCCTGAGTGGCTTAAACAAGAAGAGAATGTAGGGAAATAAACACATTTTACGGAAAAAATTTATTTGAGAGAACTAAAACCAAAAGGATATGTCCACTAACCAAGTTATATTGGCCAATATTTACTGAAAGCTCTGTGTGTACCACCATTGCAAATTTTATGTTGTAATTCTTTCAACCCTCACTACCAAGCCTAGATGACAGCACCTAATTTTATCCAACCTAAGTTGTAATCACACTATGACGTCACAGGTTTCAAAATGTCCTTCTTAGAATTACTGAAATATGGTTTTCTTCCCATCTCTTTTTTTGTACTGGAAATCAACCTGAAGACCTTGTACCTGCCAGTCGGGCCTTTCCAGTGAGCTGTGCCCCAGCCCCTATTCTCATCTTACAGAAGAGAGAGAGGAAGTAATTCATTTGCAGTCACATAGTGAGTTAATAGAGGAAACCAGGGTTCAACTCAGTCTGGGCCCCAGAACTTGTTCATTTAATTGCATGCTGTGTCACTTCTTGGTACATACATCAAGGTGTCAGAAAGAGTAATTTGGGGTGGAGGTAGAAATCTAAGAGGCATCAATAATGATAGAAATGGAGATGGTGAGTAGGGCCCAGCCTTAATTTTTCATGAGGTTAAATTGAAGCTGAAATAACGTTGATAACGGTAAGCAAATGTCTCTCATGGTACATTAAAAATGCTTCAAAACATCAGAATACATCTGTTCTAGGCAGCTTTTCTAGAAGAAATAGTGCAGTCACAGCATGAACAGCGTCGCAGACCAGATAGGCTGGATGGAAACACTGACGCTCTTGGAGCTAGTTTTGTGAGGCTTGCGCTTCCGACTGCCCTGAGCACACAGTCCCTTTCTCCCGTGTTTATGAAATGTCAGGCAAGAGGCGGAGCAGGGCGGACCGTCCTGGAGAAGCCTGCTGCACCAGCGTGCGGAGCCCAGGGCGTAGATCTGCCTATTCCATGCCCTCCGCAGTCCTGGGATAACTGAATTCCTTACCTGTGGGCAGGTGTGTGTTTGGCCACTTGCCTTCACTTATTAGGCAAGACTGTGTTCCTCAGCTCGTGAGTCACTACTTTTGGACGCAGTTCCACTGACTCAGTAGTCACAAATTTGTTTGTCAGGCGCAGCATTCTCTCTTGCTTTTCCCAATGCCTGTCCCCCATCTTTTTCTTCCTGGATGATTCGTTGGCTAAAACCCAGATTACGGAGTTGCGAGGGGGATAGAAAAGGAACGTTTGGAACTAACTCAGTGGTTGGTTTAGCGTAAGCTTTAATCAGGCTAGGGTGAGCCGAGAGCAGCTCTACACGGCAGATCTCTCTGTCCTTCATAGCAAGATCAGGCACAAGGGCTAGGTATACATTTTCTCTGGAAACTTGAGATTAGGATCATGGGCAGCGGGCCTTCCGGGGGGGTCAGCGAACACAGCGTGGGTGCCGCTGCAGTTTGATCCCGACTGTAGCGCACGCTCGTGTGTGCCTTTCGCCCCACTTGCTGATGACGTGGTGACAATACACAGGGAAGCGAAGCAGCCTCCTCAGGAAGAAGTGGGGGCGAATGTTTGAAAGCAGACGCCTAGGAGTTAGAGAAGAACGATTCCAGATTTCTTTTAATTTGCTGGTTTTGGTCCCAGAAGGAATTAATGATAACTAACTTTTTAATTTACTGTAGTAACTCAGGCCCACTCTAGTTAAATAATCTTCACCAAATGTTTTTTTAAGTCTTACAAAAAAAATGCTTATTTGTTCATATGAGTCCTTAGTTGGCAAAGATCTATCATCTATCTATCTATCTATCTATCTATCTATCTATCTATCTATCTATCTGGTATCATTATCAATGGTACTTATGCAACTGTCTCTATAGTTTCATGTTTTCATTTTTTCTCTACTATCATCTCTACCATCAGCTCAATAATCCGTATGAAGTAATCGGATTAGTGAAGTGATAAACTGCCTTAGGTAAGTGTCTTGGAAGGGAAGTGGCTTATATGTGGATCCCAAGATAAAGACCAGCAGTGAAAGCGCCCAGGCCATCTTCCAGAGGATGAAAACAATTTCTTCTGATCAGAAAAGAGGTGGGAAGGGATGAGGCTGGAGGCATGGAGAAGAAACACAGTAATTTCCCAAGGGTACAAGTAAGGGACAGATTGTCCAGCAAGTGCACAATGAGTACAACCCACGTAGAGCATGGGGCAGAAACTTCTCAGGGAGTGCATCAGAAATTGCATTCTGGGCTCATGAGATAGCTCAGAGGTCTAAAGCACCAGCTTAGGCAAGCTTAGGCAAGTTCAGGGACCAGGGATTAGATCCCTGGCGCCACATGCTGTACCAGCCTTGTCTCCAGGGTGTGCTGAACAGGCAACTCCCCCAAAAAAAGGAAAAAAAAAAAAAAAAAAAAAAGAAACTGCATTCTGTAGCTCCTGACAAGGACTACTAAACAGTGCTTTCCATAAGAAGAAGGCTTACATTTTTGCTGGCAAGTCTAGATTGAAGCATGCTGGTCTGTTTTACCATTGCTCTGTATTGTCATCAGGAGTGCTCTCCTTTTATCTTCAAGATTACAAAACAGTTGCTGGAGCTCCAGCAAGTACATCTATGACTCAGGCAGAGACAGAGAAAGGAGAAAATGAGCAAAGAGGATCTTTGGATCAAAGTGGTCTTTTTTGGAAGGGCTTTCCCCGAAGCTCTACCTTAAAACATGTCTATGTTCAAATGGGTTAAGGAAGGTATTTTCTGAATCAGGTACCTTCTCCTTTCCCCACTAGTTCTGCTAATAAGGAAATTGAGGAGAGAGTTTGCTGGGAAGATCTTGCAGTTTCTGTCATAATAGTGTAAAAGGATGTACAGTAGATTAACAACTCCTGAAGGCAAATTTTGCTCATTTTTTTTTTAAATTGGCTCAAGTTTTTCAGACATAAAAAATGTAAATGTTGCTTTTTGGTTAATGCAATTCATCCCTGGATACTACACCATCAATATTATAATGTTGCTGACCTGCACCTAGGTGCAGCTGGGTTCCTGGGGACTCTGAAACTTCAGAGACCATAGCGGAACTGATACAAATACCGACTGACCTCGTAGTTTATAGGGCCATCCTTCCAGCAAGAAGGATGTTATTAATTTTGATTGGTATCTGAGGATGAGACAGTAAATGTGAAGTTGGTCTTTGAAGCTCCTTTCAGAGGCTCTTTCAGAGCAGAGTCTGCATCCCTGGATCCCGTCATGATTGGGACAAAATGACCCTGTGGTTCTCAGAAGCTCAAAGCTGACATCACTACAGTTTTTTGAAATGATATCAATGGCGTAATGAACAACTTGCTGCAGTTGGTTGTGGTCTCTGTGCTGTGGGGAGTCGCAACCCCGATCTCCTTCTTGCAGTCCTCCCTACTGACCATCATTGATGCCTTTTCGAAAGACTCCATGATGCACCCATGTTTCTCACCCTGGCCTGCCCTCCACTGATGGGCTTTAGGAAGTGAGCTCCCTGCTAACACGATGTTAGAAGGACAAATGGGAAACATTTCTAAGCTCTAAACAGTACTGTGAGCACTTGGAATGAAAGTCAGTGGAAGCTGTCAGCGTCATTTTACCATGTTGGGAGTTTGTGCCGGGACTAATGGTATGGGAACACATAGTAGGTCTTTAGTTCCTGACAGGGACCTAGCCTCCACCCCAGAAGGCTGGCGGGACTGCGGATCCTCAGCTATCAGCAGAGACTCTCTGTGCTTGGATTGGCTCCAGTGAGCATGAAACGAAGCACAAAATCCACTGCTCTTTTCTTTTACTGAAGCACTTTATATGCCATTAACCCCCGTGTGAAAAACAGAATTTAAAAAAAAAAAAACTGAATCCACTCAAAAAATGTGGAAGGAATAAATTCAAGTGTGTGAAAGCACAAAGAGGCAAAAGGAAATAATTCTATTGTATTTATTTTTCGACAAGGGCTTCCCTCTGTTTCTAATTTGCACGGATTATTGACACATCTGCGTGCTTGGCCTCAGGACCTGGAAGCTGCTGCAGTGGCATTGATTTTTTGAATCCACTCTTCAGACCACCCTGGAACTCACACAGTGAGTTTGCAGAGATGGTTGTGATATTTTCAATAAAGTTACCTTGTGGTATTTCACAACCAGTGCAAATGGGATTCTGTCATCTTGCATTTTATAAATTGTGGTTTTGCATTTTTGACACCTGCAGGAAAAGTAAGACCGAAGACGAAGTCCTGAATGGCTTGAGAGTGACATATTATAACAGCCAGATAAAGCTATCAGGGGGACGCTGCGGGTGGGGGAGGTTGGCCACTAGTGTTAACATATGGGACCTTCTATTTTAGCAGAAACTGAACTCCAAAGGAGTGAGTGACAGATGAGAATGTTTTAATACAACCCAATGGGAGTATGCATTCTAATGAGGAAACAATGGGGTTGTTAAAAAGTAACACTGATTAATACTTTACCTCTTGGGTTGATTCCTTCTGTAATCAGGAGCTAACTTTTCTCCCTATGTGGTCTGATTGTAGTAATTTCTTCCAAGGGTCTGAACAATGAGAATCCCGAAGCAGACTTTTAAATTTTAGAAAACAAAAACATGATGAAACACTTATTTCATGGCACATATTTCTCAAATGGAGTAGCATGATTTTATTAAAAGCAACAGAAGACCATGCATCAAAATCCTAGTGTACATTGGTGAAACCGAAGCAAAAGCTGCCTATGGATCTTTGGTCTAAAGGTACAATAGAAATAATTAAGAGCACAATATGGCTTGATTAGTTTTGAGGAGAAGACACTGGAGTTGCCTGAGTAGTTTTTTGTTGTTGTTGTTTACAATTCTCTCCTGTTGTAAAGTTTTACTCGATTGGGCGACATTATTTAGCAGATTGACATAAAAAAATCAAATCTGGCTTTAGAATCCCTTAGAGACAAGGCTTCTGCTTTGCTTTGAAAGGGAAATGATTACCTTCAGGGCGCATCTGACTTATCTTAGAAATAAGCCTCCCGATCTCACCGACATTCCTGCCTGTAGATACGGTTTTGTTATTTCTTCACAAAGCACAAACAACAAACAAGTATCAGTGCTTGAGATAACTGATAGCTATCTCCACGTGTCATCCTAAAATCATCTTAGAATGGGGAAGGAGGCTCATTTCACTCAGCTTTTTTAGTAGAAATGGCAGGGAAGGAGGCAGAGTGAAGTCACCCAAACCCGGCAATCTTGCATTGCCTAAGACAGGTAATCCAAAGTATTTCTATCTCTGCTTCAGCACAGTCTTCTATTTTAAGAAGTCTTTAGCCTCCACTTGGATCAGTTAATGGCCAAACTACTGGGAATGTTTTCACTGTGAGTAACAGGGGCTTAGTGCGTAATGTAATACAGTACTGACTGGAATGACTTAAAAGTGCCATCGCTTCTATTCTCACCTGTAGTCCTGCCATTTTGAAGGCTCAGTTCTCATGAATGCATGAATGTCTTAGAACACTTCTAGCTTTATCCTTAGTGTGTAGCTCCTGGATAAGCTCCAATGGGCCCTGAGTAGAAGCTTTGACAATGGAAAATATGAATATGTGTGAAAAACCAAGTTCCACAGAACCAAGTTTAAGAGGAACCTTCTCTTTAGCCAGAGTTGAAGCTTAGTTTTTGGAAATAATAGCAGTAGGCTGGCCCAGGCCCTACGGGCAGGGGGTATTTTTGAGACCTTTGTAGTATGTGATGAGAGTCCTTTGGAGATGCTCCTGGACTCTGCACACTGGACAGGACGGGCAGGACCAAGTGCTGGCATGCCTCAGAGGGGTACGTGGCAGTGGACGTGTTCTGAGCCTCTTGGCTTGCGGTTCCTCCAGGGGATTGCTCCTCACAGTGCACCTGGAGGCATCTGCTTTGCTGTCCGTAAACTTTCCCTTGGTCTTTTTCAGGCCTTGAATGGGGGAATCACTGAAAAGAAAAGTGAGACCTGGGAAAGTCAGATGAGATGAAAGCCATTTCAGAGAGCAGGGAAAAGCGCGGTGAAGGGGAGAAGGGAAGAGCAAAGTGGCAGGACCTGGTGGAGTCCAGATTCTCCAGGCTTCCATTTCTCTGCTATGCTTTGGACCCAGACTTGAAAATGGGGAACTAGAACACTGTGGCTGGACAGAAGACTGTGTCCATAGAAGGAGGCAGCTCCAGGTTTCAAGGCTTTCTATTAATAGAGAAATCAAGACCCAGAATGGTGACATTTCCAAATTATCAGAGCAAGTGGATGATTTGATTCTGTTTGGTTTTCTGATCTCAATGAGAAAGAAATAATTATTTAAAACATTCTGGACATTATAAAGCTATCTATCAGTATGTCTTGAGTCTGAACTATATGCTCCATGCTGAAGTTGATACAAAGGTGAAGGAGAAACATGTTTGGACAACAGATGAATCTGGTGCATGTGACGCATGTGTTTAGTGGTGGCATGAAAAGGGGGAACACAGACAGTCACATCGTGATGGGGACAGGGTGCTCTTCAGAGACAAAAGGAGGTTTTCTCTTCAGCATTGTGGACTCAACAAGTAGGGTGGAATTCATACAGGAATCTCACAGAGCCTTGGCAGTTGATGAGAATCTGGCCCCCCGCCCTCCAATGGGAAGGGAGGGCTCTGGAGTTCTGGGTGGTGGGGTGGGAGCATTTTCTCCCTTCTGCCATTCCAGAAGGCTTCTTGCTCAACAAGTCTGGAGCACTGAAGCGGTTACTAATCAGACTTGAATCATCAGGAAGGACTCTTCCTAGTTTCTTCCTTTTTCCTTTCTGTTTTCTCTGGATCCTCTGTGGTTCAAGACTTTCCGGGCCTGTTCCAATTTCAGAATCTATTGTCCATGCTCTTTCTCAATGTTTTGTTTGCTGTCGTCACTGGACGGATCACACTGGGCTCTGATACCTCACTAACCAAACATTCCCATACTTGGGAGTCATTTCTTTCCTTTCCCAGGAAATATTAGAACAAGCCACCATCAGGTGCAGTCCCCACAAGCTTTCCTGTCTTCTTTTCATCTACTATTTACATTGCTTTTTAGCAATATCTTAGACATACAATGTTTGTTTCAAACTTATTTCTCATGGAAAGAATTTTTGTATTCCATACTCTAACTTGAATCTTTCAACCTTAATATCTTTTCTCTTGTCTATGTTATAGATTTATGACTTTCTAGTTATTTAGGAAATTATATTTTCTCCTTTGTATGCTTTTTTTATATAGACTCTTACAATATCTCTTATAATTTCTTTTTAAGTTAAAATGTGTTAAGACATTATTTTTTATTTGGTACCATGCATTTTGCCACCATTATAAGTAAAAACTTTAAAGTACATATTTTGCATTTCTAAGTTTGACCTCGAGTTATCCAGATGAGACAATGAACATTCATTAGGTATCCAAGGTGACACACTGGGCTGTACTGTCCTTCAGTGGGTGGCTCAAATCACCTGTCCCATGAGAAGTAAAAGCCTCTGTCCTTTTCAATATCTTAGGAAACCTTGTAGTCCTGGGTTCCTCCTGCTGTGGACCACTGGTTCAGGCCTTGGCTTATCCACATTGCTGTGCAGTCCCTCTTAAATACCGTGTGGCCCACCTGGAATGTCTCTGAAGTGCTTTACCTTCCAAGGCTGTGAGAATAGCAGATGTTCTCTGAAGCTGTGGAGGCAATGGTGTTTAATTAAGAAGAGGTTCAGTTATAGCATCATTAAAATAAGTATATAATATCAGATTTCAAATATCTTCAGTCCCCAGGAGCTGTTCACTGTCTATTTTTTTAGTAGGCTGTGTTGTTCATAACCTCTCCACTGAGGATGGGTTACAGCCCAGTGAAACCATTGTATGTTGAATACATCATAGGTCAAAATGCACATAAGGTGCACTAATATGTCTAAGGCAGTTAGCACTGTAGCTGAGAAACACAGGACACTGTAGAGCCTTGTTTGGTTGCTCTTGTGACCATGTGGCTAACTCAGAGCTGACTCTGCCATGGGCCAGCAGTGTTAGAAGGTATATCACCATGTATCATTAGCCTGAGGAAATATATCGACATTCAACATTTAGAAGATAGGGCCAGGGATATAGCTCAGCAGCATACATGCCTGCCTGGGAAGAGCAACATCCTGAGTTTGATCCCTGGTACAAGCACACACACACACACACACACACACACACACACACACACACACACACACACATTCAGAGGCCAAAATTTAGATTTGGATTCTACTGAGTGTGTATTACTTCCACATATAAAGTTGAACTGCTTTGGATCAGGGATCAGAACTGTTCCTCTGTATTCTTCTCTCTGCTCTCTGTTCTTGTTCTTTTTTCTTTTTCTCTTGGGGTACTGGAGATTGAATGCAGGTCTCATGCTTAGCTATGTCCCCAATACCTTTTAAACTTTTTATTTTGAGGTATGGTTTTTCTGAGTGTCAAAGTTGCCCTGGCCAGGCTTTGACTCAATAATGCTCCTACCTTAGCCTCAGAAAGAGCTGGGATTACAGATGTGACCCAGCATGTTCAGCTAAATGCTATTGTTTCGTATCCCAAAAGGTTAATTATCTCCTCAGGCCCTGTCTTCTGCCGGGCTACTTCTGGGATCTCAGCTTCGTCCTGCTGTGTCTCCTACACAGGCTCCCAACCAGTGCGCTGACTGTTTCTCCTGTGAAGAGCTCTGTGAGTCCTTGGTGCCCACACAAGAGGCCTCTTCTCCCTCCTCAAATTATAGGAACTGAGACAGGGAAGCCAGACCTTCTTTGGAATTAACTTCTTATTAGTTTTAATGTCTTTCTCACTTCATTTTTCTTTCTCTTTTTTATGTATTTGGTACCGGGCTTTGCTGGTCAGCTTGGACTCGCAGTGATCCTTCTGTTTCCGGGTGCTGGGATTACAGGAGCCTGCGCCACTGTGCCCAGCTCTGGCTGGCTCAGTGCACTCAAGGGCAGGGCAGGTGGGGCATGTGGTACCAGCAATTGAACCCTGGTCCCCGTGCTTGCCTAAGCAGGCACTTAGTCCCCTGAGCTATGTTGCTGGCCTCTCACTCCATTTTTCTTAAAAAAATTTAGTAATGTACTTACCTTGAATAAATAGTTGCATAAAAATTATGAAAGCTACATAAATTGTCAAATTTAATACACTGGAGTATAAGATAAAGTGAAAATGCCGGATCAACTTTTGAAAAAGAAATTTTATCATGCATTATTTTCATGTTTAAGATTTTGAAACAAGATCTTATTAAACTGTCCAGGCTCACCTTGATCTTATGATTGTCCTGCCTCAGTCTCCCAAGTAGCTGGGATTATAGCTATGAGCTGCCCTGCCCCATAGTATTGTGATTTTAAAAAGTTTACCATCAATCTTTGTTCCTCTACCGCTCTTTAGGATTTCAACATTATGCCTTCCTTTTCTACTTTGTATGGCTAAGCTGAACTTAATTGTATGTATTTATACATGTACTATGAATATATATATATAATTTCTATATTAATGTTAAGAATGAGTAAATTTGGAATTCTCTCTGGGCTAAATTTTTCTTGGAGAAGTTAACACATTTCTTTAGTTTCTAGATATCATGGATCCAAAGAGGTGGTTCCGGATTATCATTAGTGTATTTGTAGACTTTATCTTCAGGGAGGCACCTCATCTCTCAGTGAGGGAATTAGGGGCCATGATTTTATTAGTGGTAATTGGTTACGCGTGGCTCTGCCAACCCCACCTGTCTGCAGTCTCACCCTTGTGAGACACTGCCGACCTCTGCTGCAGGTCTGCCTCAAGCTCCTGCAGCAAGCCGGCTAGCAGCCTCTGCCCAGAAGCTCCAAGTCATGCACATTGCCCATCTTTCTAATGCCTCGAGAACACCAGGATCTAAGGCAGCAGTGGGCCCAGCTTCTCTTCCTCATCCACAAGCCTCACCAGACCCACAGTGCCCGTGTCCACGCCGGGTGGGAGGCAGAGACAGGTGGTTCCTCCTGTGTTGGCAGTGGGTGCCTGACAGCATTTCCTGCCCTGTTTCTGCAGAGACAGGACCTGCTTTTTTGTTGTAATTTTTCAGGAGAGATAGAAAGTCACACACAGGTGTTCATTCTTGAACTGGTGTTTGTGTTTAACTTTCAATATTTTTCTCCCCAGCACAATTCACTCCCTTCAACACACAGCTATCCCTTTGCCCCCACCATGTGTAGCACACACACACACACACACACACACACACACACACACACACACACACGAACACACGCACACATGCATGCATGTGCACACAGTCAGTAAAGGGTAACAGAAAAAGGACATGTTAGGGTAAAGCTTGAAGGGCGTGAAGCTTGGTCTCTGTAAATCTGTATGGGAGCAGTCTGGAGCTGAGGAGGCAGCTGGGGAGCATGCCCAGTGCACAGGAACTGTCCAGGCTGGCAAGAAGAGGCCACTTGGGGAATCTGAGTCCAAAGCCCTGCTCATCATACGTAGCTGTAGGAACCCGGAGATGTCTTTCAATTTCTCAGGGTCATATTTCTTCTGACAACATGACTTTTTATTAAGAGATCCATAGTTGGCAGCAAGGAAAACAGAAAAGGATGAGAAGGAATGATCCACTGGCCACGGAGGCAAGGCCAGCACTTGAGGTCGCAGCAGAGCCTGGTGTGACCCATGAGTGCCCCTATGAGGTCTGAGAGATACACAGGTGGTGAGAGGGAAGGGAGACACTATTCCACATTGAATAAACTCAGACACACATACTTAGCTTCTGTTTGGATCTCTGCTCCTGGTTTTAGTGTAGCAGGTGGGAGATGAGGTAGCAAGAGGGGGAAGGAAGCTCTGGTATGGGTAGGGTGGCCACTGGCAGCTGGCCGGTGTTCACTGGTCATCTTGCCCCAGACTGTGCCTGCGACATTTGCTAACCAAGGCTGTGAGCACTGCTATCAAGCACCCACCGCAGCTGGTGTCTTCCATATGCCTCACAATATTGACAGCCTTAAGAAACAATGTGAAGAGCAAATAGAAGGTGAGGAAGAGAAAGATTACCCCGGGCAAACAAGCGAGAGGGAGGCCAGCTGCTGTCCTTTCTTCCTGGGGGACAAAGAGTTCCTTCTGTGAACTGGCCTTGCATGCAAAGGCTGGCTGTGACGTTGTCCACTCTGCTCCCTCCCTTGGGCTGCCTCTGTGTGTGGAAGAGGCTTGTCCTCTCCTCTGAGCCCTTGGCATTTGAACCCCAGAGGTGGCCTTCTTGCTCTCACTGTCCCCTCCAGATAGCCTCCTGCTCGACAGGAACTTGGGGGCTGCATGCAGAGAGCGAGGAGGGCCCGAAACAGTGGGCAGGGAGCTAAATCTCAGAGAGCTGAGGACCTCTTTCTTGAACGTTGGTCAAGCAAGGAATGCTTTACTTAGGGAATGCTGTCTCCTTCTTTAGAGGCCTTTAAAAACAAAACATAGTCTCATCAACTTGAAATGATTTAAATATGATCGTGTGTGTGGCCAGAGGAAGCGAGCAGCTGAGCCCTCAGCACTGGGCCTGACTTGATGAGAAACAGCAGCACCAACACCTCACTGTTGTTCCTCTTCTTCACCTCCCAGTCAATCGTGTTGGAGAGACAGACAGTCAGGGCAGGATTTTTGCATCTTGTCCCTTTGTGAAAGTGTCCTGTTACCTGGGAGACTTGTGCTTGGGACTGTACCAGAATAAGGTCCAGGCCTGGCCTGTGGCTGTGACAGTTCTTTGATTCTGCAGAAACAAGGACTGAGCTCCCAGGAGGAAATCAGATGGCAGAGCTGCTTCCCTCGTCTGGCAAACATGAGCCCCTCCATGAAGTGAGTGCTCTTTGGTCACATGGGCCTTCGGAAATCTCCCAAACAGGACGGTAGCCTTAGCTTGCAGATGCTTTTAGAAAGGTGCCCAAGGTTTCTCTGGTTGTTTATGTGTAGCCTTTATGCCAGCAGTCATAGCGGAGACTTGGGAATCAGCTTCTTATCCCAAACCTGGGAGATGCAGTGAAAACACGGATTTTTGCCAAGGAAGCTGCATTCCTTCATTAGATCAGGAAGTTGTGCTTCTCATAGAAGACCTTTCCTATGAGGAACTTTGCTTCCCAAGTCTAATTTTCTCCTCTTTAATTTGGGAGGAGATATGTAGGACTATTGATGTTACAGTCTTTATTGTTGATATCTCATCATTCAGGTTTTGAAGGGTGTATCTTTTTACAATTTACTTAAAAAAAAAAAAAAGACAGTTAAGGATAGAGGCCAGCTGGTGTGTCGATGAGATCAGAGTCTTTGGAAAAGGTTGGTAGTTCGACCTTCAGCTCCCACATCAAGGCCTCACTCTAGGAGCAAGGCCCTGCTCCTAGAAGCTGGCTTTGCAATGCAACCCACCCAGTGTGCGCTGGGGGCTCCACATCCCTGTTGGAGAGAAGATGAAGCGTATGTGGGAGATGTGACTCTGGACAGCAGCCAGCTTCCAGGACGGCCCCACTGGGTCACTGCAGGGCCAGTCTACATTTTTGGCGAGCTGTATTTGTATAGGTTGTGGTGTCTGGTAGGATATCTCTGGTTACATGTATCTAGAACTGTGTCTAGTTCGAATGGAGAGTGCCGGGAAATACACTTCAATGTCAGAGTCTTAGTGTAAATAAAGAAGGTAAAAAACTGATGGTATTTTCCATTAAGTACACATCGAAATGATAATACATGTGTGTATTAGGTTAAATAAAATATGCAACTAAGCTTAATTTCACTGCACTTCTTCACTTTCCTAAACGTGGCTATAAGAGCATTTGAAATTATGGATGCAAAGTTGGCTTTTGCTCAAGTGATTGCTATGCCAAGCTTTGCATCTGTAAAATTACAGATACGGCTTTCATTATATTTCTGTGGGATAGTGCCATTCTATACATAGCCCTGGAAAGAAGTAGCAAATCTTCTTATGAGATTTTTCTCCTTCATTCTATTTCTTAGAAGTGCTAGAAATGTCAGTTAAGGTCGGTTAAGCAATGATGCTATTAGACATTGGAAGGTGCACATGCTCTTCACCTAGGGCTTCTTGTTTCTCTAAAGACATTAGGAATATCTGGAACCCTTTAAGTCACAGAGCCAGCCGTTCCCTGTGAGCGACAACTGCTGAATCAGGTTAGAGTGCTGAGTTTTGGAATTGCAGTTGAGCAAGATTTGGCCGTGGTCACCCGCTGCCCAGTGATGAGGCAGGTGAGTGTACAGCTGCTAGTATCAAACATGACATGTGCCATGGGAGCAGTGTGTCCTGGGGGCCATGGCATGGCCATCATGGAAAACTGTCTAGACGGCCAGGTCTTTGCTAAATTTTATCGTTAAAATCTCCCTGGCTCTCTGCTCATTCATTTCTTTGTAAGATTTTTTTTTAAAACTAATATAAGTAAACTATGGTCATTATTATTATTTTAAAGGGCATGCAAATAAAGCAGGAATCACAAGCCTCCTAGTTGACACCATCAGCATTGGTCTATAACCCTTCCTTGTAATCAGGAATCTGCCCAGGTGTCAGAACTCAGCTTAGGCATCACAGGAATGTGTGATGTTATCAAGTTATCAAGTGTCTGCCCATCTGTCCATTTCTTCTATCTTCTGTCTGTGCTTTCATTTGAGACCTTCTTTCTGGCTTCATCCCCAGACAAACTTTCTGCTTGTTTGGAAACAGGAAGTCTGACAGTTTACGTTTAAGTATTTTTTTGTGCCTGAGACCTGGAAAGGAAGTGGGGGAAGAGTAGGGGAGGGAAGGAGTGTTGGAGGAGAGAAAGGAGGGGAGGGGAGAAACAGAGACAGACCCTCTGGATCAATTACTATTACAAGAAGGATCCATTCAGTTGAAGGTTCCATTCCACCCAACAAAAATCATGGATTGAGCAAGGGAAACAGGATTTAAAAGTAGATTTCTAAGCAGGAAAAAGAGAGATCTATCCATTATTACTACTTACTAACTTACTGTCTTCTGTAGTAAACTGCTGGGAGGAGCAAAGGGGAAAGGAAAGGCTCACTTTACTGAAATGGATGAGATCAAAGCCAGGTTAACAGGATAGATAGCTTTCCTTCCATGTGACCCCAGAACATAGTCTTTCCAAGAAAAATATGGTTCCCCTCAGTGAGGTGTGTTACTGCTTCTTACTTGACACTTCTGGTGAGGGAATTGCTTGTAGCTCTCTGGAGTCTCCATGTTCCTGCTGGATCATGATCTGAGAGTATACATCTTTCATTCCAACTAACAAAAAAAGACTTTCCTGACTTTTTAGCTCAAGCTGGATGTAGTGCTTGATTTTGTTAGATACATGAAGAATTTAGAAGCAGAACCTGTTGCTTCTGTGGCATATTGGAGTGTTGAATTTCTCAAGGGAAGAACTAAGGTTGGGGTGCAGGACAGCTAGACTTAAGAAATGGGTGACAGTTGGAACAGGGAGGGGGTTGAAAAGGGGGTGTGTAGAAGTGAGTCACATGCTCAGGAGATACCTGTAAAAACTGAAATCTAAGAAGGCTTTCTGTTGTGATACAAGGAACAGTGACATTCTACATCATTGCTGGCTGTGTTCCTTACTGTCTATACTGCACTTATGAGGTGGCCCTGACCCTGCAGGAGCTACACTGTTATCTGGTTTGGTCAGGTCCAAAGGGACAGTTTTACCTTCCTGGCAGGTCTGATAGAGAAGAGATAGATGTCAGCTCTACGCAGAGGAGAGTAACAGAGTTACATAGCAGAGATGGCCATGAAGACTTTCAGGTAGGAGAAGTGGTAAGAATGAGTATATTGGCCAGCATCTCTTTCCTTCATGAAAGGATTAGTGAATTTTACTCCTGGAGCCAAAAAGAAGAGGAGCTGATGTTTCTATGTACCAGTCCTACCTTGTGTAGTGAAAAGTATATGTTTTGAGACACATACTCTTAGATAATTTTATTGTACGAACATCACAGACAACACCCACATAAGCAGAGGAGGCTATTGTGTCACTAGGTGGTGTAATCTTATGGGGCCATCATTGGACATGCAATTTATAGTTGGTTTTACTGTACAAGTTACGTGGTACATGATTGGATGCAATATATGTCAGCTACAGATGTCACTTATCTGCTTATTGATGGTTCTTTGGGTTTCTTTCATGCTTTGATAACAGCCTGCCCACTTCTTTCTGAAAGGAGTTTAGTGGCTCATCCTGAAACTCGAGTGCTTGCGTGGGGAGAGATCTCAGGTCCTATCCACAGCTCTCCACAAGTTGTGTATGTGGCGTGTCCACAAAACACTCCTCTGGGCTCCTAAGAAAGGAAAGTCAGCATGCTTAGATTGCACAAAGGTCAAGAGACACCAACACATGATGGGTGCATCTATTGAATAAAGAGTAACCTTTGCTCCTGCGACTGATATGCCACCTTCTAATCTGGACATGCAGAACACAGTTCATAGACTAACATAGGACATGATAAACCTTGATATACAATGTACTCTATAAAACAGATGATTGCAAAACACTTTGAATGTATAAAGTATTATATGGGCACTTAATGATCAATCACAGCAATTATTTTACAACTTAATGGTGGGCAAATTAAAGCAACAGAGTAGTCTAACAAAGTCAACAATTTATCAAATCATGTACTATGAGGAAGACAAAAAGGAGAGTGCAGAGCTTAACACCTCCTGCAAATGTTAAACCCTCAGACTTCTTCTCATTTTTTAAAACCACAGATTTAGTGTCCCTGGAGTCACAAAATAATGCCTAGCAGACCATTAGGTTGAAGTGAATTCTATTCTATGTACCATAAGAATAATCTTTCGGAGAACCAACGAATGTCATTGGTTGTCGTAAGACTAGCAGAGCAGAAATGATGAGATGTGTGTGCGCAGAAGACTCAAGCATTTGGGACGTGGCTCTTCTCCTGTGGCTGGCAGCTCACCAAGCACAGCCTGTGTCCAAAGGCTGACCTGAGCACTGCTGGGATTGAGTGGAACTTAAAAAAAGTTGTACATTGCAGTAATAAAATGATATAATCCTGGCTTTGGAGGAGATTTACTAAGGGCAATAATGCACATTTCACATTTTACATTGAGGCTCTCAAAATATTCCTCATTGGTTCTGTGCAAAGAATATCCCTGCTGGTCCCAAGAGTGGTGTGAAGTGAGCTGAACACAAGAGGACATTTGATTTTTATTATATTTGCCTTCCAAGTCTATCAAAGAAATAGCTCCCCATGCCTATGTGGTGGAAATGCTTTTGGCCTTGGGATTCTTATACCTTTGGCCCTTGGCTATGGTAGTTCATACACAATAAACTGAGATTAAAGTTGTTCCCTGTCATGAGATGAATAATATTTAACATAGATATTCACTGTATCCAACTGGTAACCTTTGACCAAATCACTGGCACCATTGGATTTTTTTAAAACTCCAGTTTAATCTTACTCTGCCGTGAATTGATTCACTACCTCCAGCTTGAGGCTGGAAATGAGTGTCTGGGATGAGTGACTTTTCTGACTTATAAAGCAGTGCACTGACCTAGGGTTCTTTCATATCTGTGTTCAGATTCGCTCTCTCACATTCATTTGTAGCTCATCTGAACTGTGTCTACTGCTTTGAGGTATAATCCCAAGTTATTGATCTTTTTTTTTTTTTTGTACACTAAAATTAAATGGCTTAATTATCAAGGGATTAGTTAGGAAAATTTGATGTTTCAGTTAAGCCACTCTAATTTCTGTATTTTGAGTTGTTAAAATGTCAGATGAAGAAGGGTCAGGCAAAGCAACAATAAAGTTTAAAGAACTATATTCCCTCCTGTTATTACAATTTTGTATCAGTTTCATGCATCTTGGATAATAAATGGGCAGTACTGCATGCTTCAGGAATTTAAAGTTTTCCCAGCATCCATTTTAGGAATTGACCCAATCCAGGTCAAGAGCTGGTTCTTAAAAGCAAAGACAAAAACAAGTAAATGAGTCCTTCTCTACCTGGTTCTTTCAGAAAACAAAACAAAACGAAATGAAATGAAGACTCTGGGTTTGTGTTTTCAGAATTCACACAGATCATTTTTTTGATAATTTTATTTATTTATTTATTTATTTATTTATTTATTTATTTATTTATTTATTCATTCATTTATTGTGGAACAGGGGATTGACCTCAGGCCCTTGAGCTTGCCAGAGAAGCACTTATTCCACTGAGCCATCCCTCCAGCCTCATTTTTTGATAATTTTAAACATTGAAGGCTAGGGAGATGGCTCAGTAGAATAAGTGCTTCCCTGGCAAGCATGAGGGCTAGAGTTCAATCCCTGGTTCCACTAAAGAAAATAAAGTTTTAGGGCCAGGGAGATGGCTCAGTGGAATAAGTGCTTCCCTGACAAGCGCAAGGGCCTGAGTTCAATCCCCGGTTCTGCAAAAAAAAAAAAAAAAAAAAAAAAAAATTTAAAAAAAACATCTAATATCAAATAAAGTGCTAAGGCTCCCTACAGAATACAAGAAAATATATGTAAACATTGAATCCTTTATCTAAAAAACTCTAATCTCTGTAGCTCAGTAGAACAACTAGGGAATTGCGGAACTCACTTTTGATTTATCCTTGTACTATACCTGCTAACTGTCATTGGGTAGTCTAGGTAGAGCCTTGAGTCTTTATTGTGTGTGTTAGTGTTTGGAAATGTTGGCTGCTTTGAGTTTCCTCTCACTCAAGGCTTGTGAAACTCAAATGAAAACTTACTTGTAAAATCTGCACACCATTAATGCCCATCAATAACCTGCAATCAAGGCCTGAATCTATTAGCCAAACAAATAAGTGGCCTCCGAAATGGAAGCAGTCATGTAAGAAATCATGAATGTACTAAGTGCTCCCTTATGGTACAGCTGGCAGCTCAAATTTGGCCCCAGTGATGAAGAGATGGTGTGTGTGTGTGTGTGTGTGTGTGTGTGTGTGTGTGTGTGTATGTGCTTGTAGCTGTAACTGGGTGCATGTGTACGCGCATTCAGATATTACCTTTATGTGGAAATCAGCCTCAGTGGCTCTGAAAAAGAATGAGATGTCAGTTTTCCTCTGACGAATATTTGCAACATCAACAGTCCCTTCCCACCCTTCCTTGTACTCTTTTCCTTCTGCCGTCTTAGTCATTTCCTCTTCTTTCCCATTGTTACCTTGGTCCTGGTAACACTGTATTTCCCACCTGGCCTGTCTGCACCCAGCAGCTTTCCTGGGTCTGGGCGCAGGTACTGCCTCTGAGCTGCAGTGGGGTCATCCAGGAACACAGGACCCCTCGGGGCTGCCCTGCTGGGGCCTGAGGTACAGTGGCCCCGACCTGATGGCCAGCCAGCAGGAGGGCCCATGATTCTTCTCCTGCAGCTGACACTGGCCTTGGGCTGGCTGTATCTTTCACAGGCTGAACTGTAAAGTACAGCAGCCTATTTGATAGCTGCTACAGAATTGCAGGACACTGTATAGCAAGACTATATGTTTATAAGTAGGTTTACTTTTATGATTTTACATATATACAAAAATGCCAGAAGTAGATACTTTGCAGTAAACTGGACACCTCCCTAGGACGGGAACCTGGGCAGGTGTAGAAGACAAGGATCAGTTCAGGATTGCGCCAGCAGACGGTGTTCAAGGAGGGAAGGCGATCGTGAATTGCTCCATAGGCCGGGATTCAGGAAGCCCCAGGCTGCCAGGGCGCCATCTCTTAGTCTAGGGCTCCTGCACTTGTTCTGGGGGAATGGTGTGGACACAGTGGCGGTTCATGCAGGTGCATGGGTTGGGTTTGTGGGGCTGACTAGACCAGCAGGAGCAGAGGGTGGTGTCACACAGGCCAATGTGCAGGTTACCGTAAAAGCCTGAGCTGATGGCGAACCAGTGTGCATGAGCATGACATGGAAGTATAGCAAAGACCAGGTGGAGTGGGTCCCCTGGAGCTAGAAGTTTCACTTCCATAGCTCCACTTGAGCAAGAATGAAAAATAGCTCAAAGAAAAATTAGATCAGTACAAGTGCCAGGCTTGTATTTCTTGCCCTCATTCCCTAAACGAGTGGCACAGGACCACTCAAGTAGCATTCTTGTTGAATTAGGCATTGTAAGAAATCTAGAGATTATATAGTACATGTGGGAGGATGTACACAGATTATAAGGAAACACTATCCCATTTTCTATAAAGGACTTGAGAATCTGTGGGCTTTGGTATCTGCAGGTGAAATGGTTCTGTACCAAATCTCCCATGAACAGCAAGGAAGGACTACACATATATTTACTTCACACAAGCTCCCATTAATATATATATATATATATATATATATATATATATATATATATATATATATATATATTTTTTTTTTTTTTTTTTCAAATTCTTTTGAAGCCCAAACCATAATAGAGCCCATGGTGATCTTGTAAGGTCTGCAAGGTATGCCATTTTGGACCTCTTCCCCACCCATTCCCTAGGTGGTCTCTAGGGCATTTGCAATGAGTCACAACTCCTGTCTTTTTTATTTATTTTGAGACATGGTTATGATGAGTCACTGAATTGTCCAGGTGGGGCTTGATCTTATGATCCTCCTGCCTCAGGCCCCAAAGTACTGGAATTATAGACGTAGATGGCTACACACAAATCTGGAGCTATAGAATTCATTGTAAATATTCTTTGAAATAAGAGAAACTTGAATTAGACAAATGTCACAAACACCATAATTTTGTAATTTTTTTTTTTTATTTGTGTGTTTGACAGGGTCTCACTAGGCAGATTGGATCTCAGTGATCCTCCTGATTTCAGCTTCCTCAGTTTTGTGATTACAGGTGTGTGACACCATGCTTGGACTCCGTTGCCAGCTCACAGTGCCCCAAGAACAGGGCTGGCATGGCATGCGGGACTGGGGATCAAAGGTTTGCCAAAGCAGGTGCTTAGTCCACTGAGCTATCTTGCTGGCCCCACAAAATTTAGAAATACAACATTTTTATTAACTGCCTGACACTTCTATCCTAAAGATTTTTTCTATGTTTTTGATTGCATAATATTTTCCAAAAATGTATTGTGTATGTTATGCCCTGTATCACCAAGCTCTGTCTGTGAACAAACTAAAGAATTCCCTTAGCTTCCTAGGCTTTATGTTATTATTATTGTTAATTGATATTTATTAAGGTAAACTTATAAGCACATTTTACAGTAATTTTAACATTTTTGTATTTTGTGACACATATTTTTTGTTGTTGTTTGGGAACATACATATTGCTCTATATAACTTCTGAGCACAAGATGAACTGAATCATCCAAGCAAGAGTGTATAAGTACTTTCTTCTTTTTTTTATCCAGGCAGCATTTGAAATGATTTTCCCTTTCTTCCTGATGTGGAGCCAACTTTTGTTCAAGAGGTGTCCAGCTTCCCAGATCATACCATCACAGAGGAATTTTAAGTGTTCCGCTGATACTGTTGAGCAGACATGTGTCGGTTTCCACAGTACACCTGTTCCCACTGCGACCCTCCTCTCCACAGGCTAGAGCTCTACCTTAGGGAGATACCTCTCCTTCTTCAGAGTTGCAAAAATAGTTTTGGCTAAGAGCTTAGAAAAAGTCCCTACTGGTCTCAGCACTTCTGTGCGTCTTTTGTTTGATCCACACAGCAACCCAGTCAAGTAGCAAGAGAAGAAATTTGAGGCTTAGAGAGATGGCCACTTGCCTGTGGCCACTCAGTCAGGACATGGGAAAGCCAGAGACTGAAGCCCACCAGTCTAGCTGCATGGTTGACTTTTTCGGGTGAGTGCTGTTACTCATATGGTTTGTGTGCATGTTGGGTCAAAATGGATGTGAAGCCAGTTATGGCAGTTGTAGTAGGAAGGCCTTGGTGCATCTGGTCTCTCCATATTACTAGCAGCTCTCATGGAGATGTCCTCAATACAGATCAGCTGAAGGCAGTTCCATAATGGAACGCGGTAGAGAATTATGTAGCACAGAATTTTGAAACTGACAAGAATCTCTTAGACCTTCTGTTGGACATGTGTACATATGCACATCTGTCTAGGTGATAGTTAGATGTCCATATATGTGTCTGTATAGTTAGGATGATCATGGGTTCCTAGTTGCAGATTGTTCTTCAGTAGGTGTGAGTAGCATTCTCTGAGGGTGACATCTTCCCGAAAAGGCTCTTTAAGGATGCTCCCAATTTTGCGTGCTAGAAACTCTTTAGAGACTTGCCCATGTGTGCATGAGTGCATGCCCATTTCCATAAGACTGACTCTTTTTTTACTACTCAAGTGGGACCATCCTCACAAACCCATGATTCACAACAGGAATGTAGCTTGGAACTTCTGCTATGGAAGCAGCTGCAGATGCTTCACATACCACTGGACATGTGATCCAGGCCTTGCTATAAATTTGCCCCTAAAAATAAAGTAACAAGTGACTGAGCAGCAATAGGAATTAATCACTGCCGTACGTGGACGGAATGTGCCAGGCTCCACCTCAAAATCCTTTTATAAAAAGATTGATATAATTAAAACCCCAGAGAAACATCCCAGGATGGTATATTTGAGCAAATGTGCCACAAAATTTTGGGCAAAGGATGTTTTTCAAATAGGAGATACATGGAAAGAAAGAAAAAAAGTATTTCTCTAACTTCTATATCATTGGAAATAGGATTATATTGTATCATTGAAGAATTTATCATACAAAGGAATTTAAATTGGAGTCAATTTTGGCATACGGGGATTTTTTGAAGGCTAAAGGGATAATCAAGGCTTTTAAACTGGTTGCTATGAAGAGAAATCACTTCATATCTAAAAATTCCACCACAAATCATAGGAAAGATTATCCGAGTGAATCAGAAATGTGGATAGCCAGGTGAAAACATCAGGCATCTGAAGCTTTCAAAATGAGGTGTGAAGTATTCACTTGATTAAAAGCAAAAAAAGCAAACCAAAGAAAAACTAAAGAAAAGCTACAAAAAATATGAATTCTAGGAATACGGCTTTTCCTTATGATTGTAGCATTCAGAGTCCAAATCTAATAGGTTCTGAACAGCCCACGGTGTGTTCAGAAAGAAAGAAGGTGAGAGGAGAAAGAGAAGAAGAGGAAGAGTGAAAGGAAAAAGAAAAGAGAAAGAAAGAGAGAAAAGGAGAAATCATTAACTAGAGGAGAATGAGGGGGGAACCACCACAAAACCCTCACTAGCCAGTCCTTGTGGAATGTCTAAGTAGACAGGACAGGAAGGATCTCCTGTCCTGAACACACCTTGAGTAACAAATGCTGGGCCACTTGAAAGAAAATTTGATTAAACGTAATTTTTGGAATAAAGAAAGTGAAAGAGGTTTCTTAAACCCACTTGAGTTACTGCAGATGAAAGGTTAAAAGCTTTAAAGATCATAAACTACATTAGCAACTGAGCAGTAAACACCATCAACAGGGACACAGGAAGATTAGCAAAACAATGTTAAGTGAAGAAAGGGGAAAAAAATTCATTTTGAAAGCCAAAAAACCCTTTCCTTTGCATTCCGAAATTGATTCTGCAATTTCAGACGGAAGTAGTAATGGCTAATTTCTGTTTAATGCTTTCCAAACAAGTGCATGAAGTCTCTTTGGGTTGCAAAGGGGCAGAGATCAAAGCAGGTAAACTTCTTGGGCTAGTTTTTACCACTGCCCTGCATGATGTCAGGAGCTGTAAGAATCCCATAAGGAAAGATGACACATTACAATCCATAGCTGTTGTAATCTTACAGACATTAAGTTTAAAACACATACCATAAGCCTGGGTTCTGTGGCATTCCTAGAGTTGCAGGGGCAACTCGCTATGATGTTGAGGATTTCAGATGATTATATCATATTAATCTAACATCATGAGGACCTTTTCATGGAGCTGATAAAATTCCTTTTAAGACTGAACCTTAAACAAATTAACCACTTTTTTAGTAGTGTAGGACTGTGATACTTAACAATTATGTTAATTTTGGGGTATTGGTACACATACACAATGCATCTTTGTTATTTTGCTCTCCTTTCAAACCATTTTTGTTAGAATCATAATGTATTTTCCTGCCTTCTTAAAAAAAAAGAAAGTTGGATATTGTTTAACCTCTCTGATAAATTTAGGGTCACTATTATAGACCAGTATTCCTGGTGAATATTAATGTAATACTTTTCAACAAAATACTTGCATATTGAATTCAAAAGCATATTAAAAGGATTATATACCATAAGCTAATGGGATTTATCTAGATGATTCAACATATCAAAATTTGTCAGTGTACTGTATCACATTAACTGAGTGAAGGGCAAAGATAATCTTGGTGCAGAGAGGGAGCTGTCAAAATTCAGCACCTTTCATGATAAAAACGTGCGACAAACTAAGGATGGAGGTGATGAACTTAGAATACTAGAAGCAATATATGAAACAATCCCAACTAACACCACATCCAGTGGTAGACAGCAGACCTGTTCCTCTAAGATCGTGACAAGACAAGGACAATCACTCTTATTCCTTCTCCAAGGGATTGGAAGCACTGGACAATGTGAATGAATCAGGAAAAGAAATGAAAGACGTTTAAATTGAAGAAGCTCAAAATGAAGAAGTATAGTTTTTCTGTTCACAGATGACATGACTTTTTACATAAATAAGCCTAAAAGATCCCTCTAATGTATTGTAACTAATGAAAGTATTTAACAAATTATGGGCTACTAAAATCAATACTAAAAAAGCTGCTATGTTTCTTTACTTTAACCATAAATAATTCAAAAAATTAAGAAAATAATCTTATTTATGATAGCATAAAAATAATACATAGTAACAAACTCAACTAAGGAGGAAAAAGTTCTGCACACTGAAACTACTAAATGGTGCTAAAATAAATTAACACAGGCAGAGACAAATAAAGAGAAAGATAGTCTTTGTCCATGAATTGAAAGACTTCATATTTTTAAAATGTTCATATGACTCTACAACTCTTAAATGTTCTAAGTCAACTTGCCTGAATTAAGAAACGCCTAGCAGATTGGTAAAGCACGTTTCTTGGTGTGTCTGTGGGGTGTTTCTAGAGACGACTGGCCTGGAGGTCACCAGACTGAGGGGGGGAAGACCCGCCCTGGTTGGGGGTGGCACCAGCACATGCGCTTGTAGCCTGGACGGAGTGAAGAGCAAAGGGAGGGGAAGCTGATGGACACTGGAAAGCTTCATTCGCTTGAGTGGATGCATCTTGTGGCTTCTGTGGGTATCAGGCTCTAGTTTCTTCAGCCTCCCGGTGGTGCATACTCACACCAGTGCTTCTCCAGGGAGCTCCCAGGCTTTCTGTCCAGAGTAACGTGACATCTTGATTTTTCTTGTTCTGTGACTTCTAGCTTCTTTGACCGCGCAACTATACCTCCGGCTCCCAGTATGCAGACAGTCATGGAGAACTTTCCTGTTTCTGCTCCTGTAAGTCTACCTAATTAAATAACCCTTGCACACACATCTAAGTCTGTGTCATGTCTGAGTCTCTGACTCTATGTATAATCTAATTTAATCTATATTAGATTCTATTCTTCCAGAAAACCTTAACCAATGCTAACCTAATAAATGTTGAAGCAATACATAGGTTAAATACAATCCCCATCAAAATCTCAAAAATGTTTTTGTAGAACTAAAATTCATGGGCCCAGGGAAAGATCTCAGTAGCTCAGTAGAATAAGTGCTTGCCTGGCAAGCTCAGGGCCCTGAGTTCAATCTCTAGTACCACCAAAAAAAAAGAAATAAAATTCATGTGGAATCATGAAGAATCCCAAACATCCAAAACAATTTTGAAAAAGAAGAGAAAAACTGGTAGCTATATACTTCCTGATTTTAAAGCATACCACAAAATTACAATCATAAAAATAGTACAGGACTGGTATAAAGACAGAAACACAAGCTAATAAACACAGCTTGCAAATAAACCCATGTATATGTGGTCAGTGATCTTTGACAAAGGTGCCAAAGTACACAATGGGGAAAAGACAACATTTTTAACAAATAGTTTTGGGAAAACTGGAAACCAACATGCAAAATGAAGATATATGCTTATCTTATTCCATAGGCAAAAGTAACTCAAAATACGCTAAAGAACTTAACATAAGACCCAAAAACACAAAACTCCTAGAAGAAAGTACAGGAGAAAAAGTTCATACTGTTGTCATGGACACTAACTTTTTGGATAAGATGTAGACAATAAAAAAGTAAACAAACAGACCATATCTAACTGAAAACTTTTATATAGCAATAGAGTGAAAGGCACTCCATGGAATAGGAGAGAATATTTGAAAACCATGTATTAGATAAAGGGTGATAAGTAGAATATATGAAGGACTACTAAATACTACATGTTTTCATGTATGTTTGGCATGTGAAGTAATGAAATTCAGAAACAGGAAGTAGAATGGTATTGTGGTATTTCAAGGAGCCGAGGGAAAGGAGAAATGGGGAGGTTTTCAATGAGTAGAGCGTTTCAACTGTGTTGAGAAAGTTCTAGAGATCTGCCGCACAGGAATGGCACACAGTTCTACACACTTATAATATTTTTAAAGAGGAGAGAAAAACCAAAATCAAATACAAGAACGAAGACAAAAATGAAATGTCTTATTATATTCTCTTTAAAATAAATTTAAAAACACAAACTAGAAAGGACAAGGAAAAAATTGTTACTAAAAGGAACAGTTAATGTTTAATTCTTTGATCAATCTTGCATGCCTATATCTGGTAACCTGAGCAACAAATTTGATGAGAACAACACGTAATATAACAACATTGTTAATTTTCTATTCTTGTTTGAAATTCTGTACCATAGGTGTAATTTTATGAGGTAAAATTTACATTGCTTTTTAGACACAATGAAAAATTGACTGCTACACTTTTACAGTTCTTTTAGTTTTAAGCATAATTCCTGTTTCCCCGTGGTGTTGCCAGTTATTACTTGTTACTTTTTGATGCTGCAGGATTATCTATTTTTTAGTCCTCCGTATTATCAACATATAACGCTTGGGGTAAACAATGGAATATGACCCTGGACTTCTTGTAATTTCATAGACCGTGTGTGGCTGACTGCTCCTCAGAGGATGACTTTTCTCACTTCTGCGTCATCAGTACGTTCCTGAGCTCTGTGCTTATCAAGTGGCTGCCCTGACAGAGTCTGCTGGGTATCACTGAGCCTGCTGCACTTCGCTATGGGAACCAGCCAGAGCCGTGTAGCTGGACCAGTTGGTGCTAGCTGTTGCCTTGGCTCATAGGAATTCCATCTTCATGTTTGAGAAGATCTTGATGCTTTGCTAAAATAGATACAACATCCCAACTCAAAACAGTCACAAAACAGCTGAAAGACAGCTCAGTCTTTCACTTCTGGGCTGGAATGGTTGGAAATGTAAACCCTAAATGGGTGACATTTTGCCCTGCACGTTTGCATGAAGCAGTGCTTTCCCCGCCTCCTTGGCAGAAGGTGCATCCCGTCAGGCTGCTACTTTATTTGTAAGGTAATTGCACTTAAGTTTTAATTTTTAAAAATTTATTTTACATTTAAAAATTTATTTATCTTTGAGTGTTCCCTAGAAGCAAAAGATAATTTCATTGTTCATAGTGAATTTTTAAAATAATATAAGACATATGACATAAACAAATTATAAGTTTTTACAGTGAAAAGTAAATTTCTCTTTCATCTCTGTTCCCTGATCCACACATCTGCTTCATCAGTACTAACTACAGCTGGATCACGGTAAGTGAATTACATGACTGAGAGAATACTGTAAAATTTTTCTGAACTTTGTTTCACTAAGTGATAAATGTTTGAGATATATTGATTATGTCATATTTGGATGTATCTTGCTTTTAATGTTGCATAATAATGTATTTGGCAAAGGAGCTAATTTTTGAGGAGCACAAAATTTGTCTTCATATTTTTGCTTTCACAAATTGTAAGAATAAAATTTTTTAAAAAATGAAAGTCTTGCCGGGCATGGTGGCACAGGCCTGTAATCCCAGCACTCGGGAGGCTGAGGCAGAAGGATTGTTGTGAGTTCGAGACCAGCCTGAGCTACAAAGTGAGCTTAAGGCCAGCCTGAACTGCATGGTGAGACCCTGTCTCAAAAAGACAAAAAAAAAGAAAGTCTGTGTATAACTCAAATGGATGAAACAGATGATGCAAGTCGTGTGTGAATTTATCATAAGCCTAAGTCAAATAAATTGAAATCATTCAAATATAGGTGCAACGCCTTGTGTCATAAGATGATTGCCTGCCCTATGACAGAGGCACACCGAGACTGACTGGCTGCAACTGCGACAGCCCATCCACGCAGGTGGTCCAAGAGCACATCATCAACTCTGCATGTGATCGGTAACATACATTTAAAAAGAATAGTGAGGGGGTTGGGGAGATAGCTCAGTAGAAAAAGCACTTCTGTGGCAAGCACAAGGGCCTGAGTTCAATCCCTGGTTCCGGGGGGGGGGGGAAGAATAGTGGAAGCAATTAGAAATGATAAATGCACAAGTTCATGTATATGCAGAGAATGTTAGCAAAGGCTTTATTTGTAGGTGTGCACAGAATAAATTATTATTTATGGAGGTGTGTGATATGTCAACATTTAGCATTTAGTGTTTTTAAAACATGAGATGACTTCTGTTGTAAATTATTTTTAAAAAATTCAAATTAAAAATGGAATCTCAAGGGCTGGTCAAATAGCTCAGCAGAAAAATCAAAAACAGAAACAAAAACAAACAGACAGACAGACAGACAAAAAACCAAATAGCTCAGCAGATTAAAGGACCTGCAAGCAGGTGCAGGGGTTCTGGGGTTCAATCCCAGGGCCTGCTGTGCTGGCCCCAGACCTGGAGTGCACTGTGATGGAGATTGAGACTGGGTGTAGTGGTGCAGGACTATAATCCCAGCACTTGGGAGGCTGTAAACAGGAGAATCACTACGAGTCTGATTTAGTAGTGAGACCCTGACCCTGAACACCCTGTAGACCTGTTCCTAAAAATACAGAAAAAAAAAGTCTCATTTTTTCCCTTCTCAGGTGGTTAAAAGTATTGGTCAACTTTTTTTGTTGCTGGTACAAAATACTTTTTGCATCTTCTCCTGAAAGTTGGAGAGTTTTTTTTTTTTGTTGTTGTTGTTGTTTAAATGTATTTAGTATAGGGTCTACAGGGTCTCACTTTACAGATCAGACTCATAGAGATCCTGCTGTTTTCAGCCTCCCAAGCACTAGGATTACACGCGTGCACCACCACGCCAGTCTCAGTCACTGTCTCAGCACCCCCTGGGGGTGGTGCCCACATGGGGGCATTGAATTCTGGTCCCTGTGCCTGCCCTAAGCAGGCACTTTAATCTCTGAGCTATCTGGCTTACCCTTAGTTGGAGAGTTTTAATTAGGCTGATGGTTTCAGCATGCTCAGTCTGGGGCAGGTGGACTCAGAAGCTGATGGATGTGGCAGAATGGCAGGGCACGGCGGGCTGTGTAGCTCATGGCAGCTCTCAGCAATGCAGAGGATGGTGCTGGAGAGGAAGGGACCAGGGACCAGGTGTAGGCACCAGGGTCACCCTGCCCAGACAGACCTAGAATGGTGCTTTATTAACTTCCCAGGTGGCTCCCAAGGAAATTAAGTTGACAATTAACCTTAAATGTCACAACAAATATGAAAAGATTTGAAAAGGTTGAACCTACTGTTGGTCAAGGATGTGAACAAATAGGTACTAACTTTATATAAGAATATATACTTCTAGAAATTCTGGAGACAAATTTTGCCAATTTGTTAAAAATACACATCATCTTTGAGCCATCAATTACATGTTACATGGGATTTTCTTCATATACGTATATAAAGTACATGTGTTGAATGATTTTTATTACAACACTGTATGTATGAACAATAACTAGAAGCCATCCAAATGTTCCAAATTATGGAATCACCTAATTTATGGCATGGATATATTTAAAGTTAGTACATAGTTGCTTAAGAGAATGGATATCTCTCTATTTACTGATTAGAAGCATCTCCAAGATATTCAACTAAGTGGAGTACATAGTAAGCACGATTTTTGTACATGAGAGATTGGAAAACCCCAAGTATTAGGGACTAGGGTTATGAATTACTGGCATCCTGCCTACTTAGTATGTATGAGGACATGGCTTCAATCCTACTACTGGAAAAAACTACTGAAAATACATCTGTGTGTGTTCAACTTTAATACAAGAGTCATAGCAGATATTGATATAATTTCTTTCTTGGAGATAGAGTAAGTTAGGGGATCTGAGATGTAAGCCAGATTTTTCAAACTTTTAAACAACTATTTTACAAGTTTTCGTCATGATCATAAATATACAGTTCAACATATAAGTGAATATAAATTAAAATTAAAATTATGGAAGTACTCTAGTGTTTTAAAGACATAAATTGAAATCAAACACTCATAGAAGCACTACAGAATTTTTATGAAATAAAAATTGAAACACACAGTGTTCAAAGATTCTTAGACATTTTCGAGATGCCATTTTTGATAGGATGCTACTATCGCTTTCTGGCACTAAATGATAGGAAATAGGAAGTCTTTAGTTTCTCTGTTTTTTTAATCAGAGAGGTTTAACCTAGATGAGTTTTTCAAAGATTTCTTCTGCCATTAGCAATAAAGATGAAGATATCTAGAAGACTCTACTCTAGAAGAACCCGAGGTGCTGGGAAGCTATGTGGGTGAAGGAAGCCTCCTGGGGGCCATTGCCAAAGACTTGACTTCCATGGGTGGATGGGAGAATTTTGCAGGAATGTTTGTGGCCCACTCCACAAAATCGCTAGGGACTGGCCCCATTTTGGTAGACAGCAAATTGCTAACAAGTGGCACCTTGGTTTCACCCCCACTTCTAGAGCCAGTGTACAAATCATACTCACTTCTGGAGTTGAGATTGGATTCCTTAAGATTTTCATTGTTTATTTGTTTTTAATTGAAACTATTATTTCATTTCAAAAACCTATTATAAGAGATATAGATCATTTAAATACAGAAAAGTCTCTACTTTTCAAAGATAAATGTCCTTCATGTTCTGGTAGATAATTCTTCCATATCTTTGTTTATTTAATTGTGTAATTTCAGCTTTCATATAACTATGATCATACTGTCTATATTGTCTATATAATTTCATTTCTTGTTCAAACAGGCCCAGGGACTACTCATCAGGATCTTACGTTATAATAAAGATGTAAGGAGACCCTGGATTATTATTATCGTTAAAGAGTTACAACCAGCCAAAACAGTCATAAATGTACTCAGGAAAATATAGTGGCAGGTTATTGAAGGTTAGTTTTAAGAGTCCAACTGACTAGGTTTAAAGATATAAAAATTAAAGTCATGGCTCAGATGGATGTTTGATTTATAATCAACTTGGGAGGAGGGAGACTGATAATCATTTCCTTGTTGTTTGTGTGTGTTCTCAGTTATAGGTCTTCCTGTCTGGCAGAGCCTTCACACTAGGGGAGCGAGCATACACGACCTATCAAGTTAGAAGTGCTGTGGTTCCTGTAACGAGGAGCCCAACTGCTAGTCGATTGCACAGACATAAAGATAACTTCCTCATATGCTGGTTCACACTTCAGGAGAAAAGCTGCTGCTGGCTTAGATTTGGTGGATAGATGACATTACGGTTCGCCCTCCTGTTCTTTCTCTCAGGCTTGTACTGTGTGGTCCAAGAGGGCTGCCTGTACTTCAGACACAAAAATTGTTTCTGAGGTAGGAATGTGGGAAAGGGCAGCACCAGTCAAAAGTACTTCCATCAAGAAATCAAAAACTATACCCAAACCCCCATGTTTTCTTATTTCTATGTAGGAAAGGTGAGGGGAAAAAAGTACTTTGTTTTGTTTGTTGTTTTTTTTTCTTGTGAACTGCATTGTTACATCATCATGCCATAATGCAAGAAGTGAGGGATATGTATCATGTGGACAAAACAGCTTGTCTGCCACAAAAAGACAGGATTTTCCCACTTCAAATGCTTTGTTTTCAAGATCTATGTAAAAATGGGATCTTTTCTTTTGCATGTTGTCTTAGAGTTATAGAAAATGAGTGAAAATGAGATTTCATTTTTGCTGGGGGCGCAACAGCCTGAGAAGACTAGCCAGTCAGGAGGGTGAGAATATTGCTGTCAGTCAAGGCTCACCCAGAAGATGTAACTGATTATCAAAAGTCAGCAGCGCCCACATAGACACTGAATCAATGCTGCTTCTTGGAATGGCTCATCAATGGGTTTGCCCACTGTGCAGTCAGCAGGGTCTCATCAAGGGTAGACATGTGAGGAAGGAGTGTAAATTTTCCTCTCACTCAACACCAGACAGGAATGCTCTGGGGAAAAGGAGAAGAAAACAGAATGTACTCCTCAGCCCCAGACTGTGTAGGATGCAAGATAGGCTGTCTGGAAGGAGAGAGATTTGGATTTCATATGGTTACATCAACTAGACTGAAGCTGAGCTGGTAACTATGAGGACCTGAAAAGCTGTACAGTGAGACTGAGATATGACTAAAGAAATGTTACCAGGAAGCCCTAACTCCCAATACATAGGAATGTGATCTTATTTGAGATGAGCTCTGAGGAGGTGTAATCCAGTCAAAAGGAGATGCTCTATTGGGGTAGTCTTAATCCATTATGACTGGGGAATCTTATAAAAAGGAGGACAAGTGAACATAGAGAATGCTACAGAAGATACAGGCAGACACCTGAGTGATTCAGCTGCAGGCCAGGGAGTGCCATGGTTGGTGAGCACCCATTAAGAGATAGGGAGAGGCGAAAAAGTTCTGTCCATGGTCTTAGAAGGGAAATACTTTGTGGATGCTTAGATTTTGGATAGCAGATATCTAAAACTATAAGGAATGAGTGCATGCTATTTTGAGTCACCTATCTTGTGCCTTATTGTCACTATGGTCCTGGCAAGCTAAATACGGCAACCAAAAAGTAATGATGGAACTGTTGTATAGATAGGTCCTTAATGAGATTTATGTAATACAAGTTACATATATAATTTATATAAATCTCATATATAATGAGACTGTGAAACACTAGCATAAGTCTCACTGGCATATGTTTGGTTGACTTATACCAGTTATCTTGTCATCATTATTTTCAGTGGCTGCCATTTTTCTTTTCCGGGCTAAACAAAAAATATTGTTCAGTATGTCCTTTTGAGTATGTCCTTAAAGTGGTGATTTGCCAGGCCATTCTTGTCCAGAGAACACATTGTGTTTTTGCTTTGAGTATTGGTTTTAATTAAGAATTTTTAATGAGGAGTATAAAAATTATTGGAGAGGACACCTATTGCTTTTTTAGCTCTCCCAATACTGCTGTAGTGAGGATATCTTTAACTCTCTTCTCTTTTTGCTGGACAAGGTGTCAGGTTTATATCTAGATGTTCCCCCAAGAGCTCATGCACACAGAGGCTTGCTGTTAGGAGGTGGGGGGTCCGTGGGAAGTGGTAGGTCACTAAGGGCTTGGCCTAGAAGGGTCGTGCCCCTTCCCTGCTCCTCCCTTCGCTCTTAGCTAGGCTATGGGCAGGTGTTCTCCATGCTGGGCCTTCTCATCATGCTGCCAACCATGTATGGACTGGACCTCTACAAACTATGAGCCAAAGCAAACCTTTCTTCCTGTAAGTTGTAGGCATTGGGCATTGTGTGCCAGGGATGTCTCACTACATAGATCGTACGCATAGTGATTTTCCTGTTTACGGCCTCCCAAGCACTGGGATTACAGGTGTGTGCCACCACGCCCAAGTCTCAATTGCTGTGTCAGTGTGTCAGGGGTGGGGAGGGGGCAAAGCCAGCATGGCACACCAGGGATTGAACCCCTGTCCTTGTGCCTGCCTGAGCAGGCTCTTGAATCCACTGAGCTATCTGGCCATCCCAAGGAAACTCATTTTCAAGAGCTTGAACTCTTTTTACTCTTATTAGAAAGCTGTACTTGATGAAAATTAATAAGAATCTTCAACTATTATAGTTGCCAGTGGGGTCTTACTCTCAGATGCTGGGTTACCTTGGCAACAAAGGTTAGACATAATTGCACATGTGGACATGCAGGGGGAGGTGAATGAAAAACTAATATTCTTGGAAGATTCTGGATGTTGACAATCTCTCTGTGCTGGGTGCATTGTTTTAGCTGGAGCTCCCTGGCTAACCTCTTTCAGTGTTTTGCAATTCGCCTCCCACTTCTTACAAAACTTTAACATTTTTCCTAAACATTTTAAATCATATTTTAACACAACATAACTTGGCAGTTGTAACAGTTTACCATGATTTCTTCACATCTTTTCTACTCTAGAGAATGCTAAATCAAAATTTAGCAAATCACATTTTCAGTCCTCCACAAACGGTAACTTTAATGAGCATAAAAAGAATTCTTGTATTATGGTGCCCCAAACTTTTGGTTTTAAAATTAAAAAGAGTTTGATTCTTATTGGGCTATTGCTTCACATTCTAATGCTTACACTGAGGAAATATATTTGTCATTTTAAAGATGTTTGAGATATTTGTTACTGTTGACACATTTTTAATTGGCAAGTATAAATGCTACTTGTTAAAATTCCCAATTCCTGCAAAATTAAAGTTAATATTTAACGCATGAAGCATGAAACTAAGTAACAAGGAAATTCTTACTGCTAAAGTCCCACCATTAAAAAGTGCTTTCAAGTTTTCTGAACTTAATTTGAACCTTTATTTTCATTTAGGTTCCATTAAGGAATGTGAAAGGGGAGTGACAGAAGTTTTGTTTGAAATTTGTCTCTAAAACTCCTTGAACCCTTAGAAGGCACACTACAGGGCCATGGCATAAGCCATCAGTCCGGGAGAGCGGAGAGGGTTATTTCTGGTCCTGATGTTCCCCTGCCTGGCATTGCTTCTTCCACCACTAATGTCTGGCTGGAGGTGCGCAGTGTCCCTGGGGACAGGCTGAGGCCTGAGGGCAGCCACCACATTGAGGAAAATTCAGGAAGGAAGGCATGCATTTTGCTTCCCAGGGGTGCTGCTTTGCTCTCCTCTGCGTCCCTTGGTGACAGGCTCTGCCTATACCTGCTGGCTGGATCCAGGAACTGGGAAGGACCTCTCGGATGCTTCTCTGTCCCTGTGTCCCATCCCCCCTCCACTAGCCCCCTAAAGCCGATGCTGTGTCCTTTGCATGAGTGGTTTTTGTCCTTCTGCTGCAGCCCTTGGGGTCTATCACAAGGACAGTTACAGCAGACTCCCAGCTGGCCTTTCAGCACAGACTTTTCTTCCATCCAGGTTTCATGCCAATACTAAAGAAGCCTCTCCAAATTATAAATATAATCATGTTATTTACTAGCTTAAAAAAATACACCATGCCAGACATGTTGGCACTGCCTGGAATGCCAGTCCTCAGGAGGCTGAGGCAGGAGAATCACCATGACTTTGAGGATAGCATGGATTACATAGAGAGTTCAAGGCCAGCTTCAACTACACAGTGAGACCCTATTTCCAAACAAATGAACAATCAGACAAAACAGACAGACAGACACACAGGCATTGAGTGTATTGAACAAATCTTCAATTCCAGAGCTATCCTTGACATCAGACCAGGTCTTGCCTTTCACTGGGGACAGCGGAAGCCTGTGCTGCTCTCCAAGGGCCCTCTGCCTGGTGCGGTCACTGGCATAACTCTAGAGGACACTGACCACACATTGTCTAGGAGGTAGCTACTCACTCGGCCTGAAATGACTTTCTCTGTCCATTAGGGCACAATCTTCCTGGAATTTTCCATCTGACTCTCCTCTTCTCAGTGAATCCCCCTTTTGAGTTTGCCCATTATGTTGTGCCTAATTTTTTTCATATATTCTAAAATGCTCTCACTGTCAAGCACTGGTTTATGTGCTTCTTTACCTTCTTTTGCCTGGTGGTCCCTTTACTGAAGAGTAAGCCCCTCACAAACAGAAGCTACTTTACTTACTCAGTTTTGAGACAGGAGCTTCCTGTGTAGTTAAGGCTGGGCTTGAACTCACCCTGCACTCTAGGTTGATTCTGAACTTGCTCAGCCTCCCAAGCAGTGGGATTACAGGCTTGCACCACCAGGCCTGGGCATTTTATTGTTAGGAGATCTGCAGCACTGACCACTTGGACACATGAGGTGCTGGCTATTTGGTTCAAGTGCACACGAGTAAGTGCAACTGATCCACTCTGAGCTGGGTGGGGTGTCCTGAATTCTTTTTTTTTTTTTTTTTTTTTTTTGTGGTACTGAAGATTGAACTCAGGACCCTGTGTTTGCCAAGCAGGAGCTTATTCTACTGGGCTATCTCCCTGGCCCCTGAGTTCTTTCTTTTAGTGTTCTCTGTGTGAATTTGGGATCAACTTCTTTCTGAATTAGCCCAGTTTACACCTCAAGGCCACCTGCTTCCTCTTGCGTGTTTCCCCTATGAGTTCCCTTCTGTTCTCGTCTCTAGTGGGATGGGCTTTCTCCTGGAGCATGTATTATCCGCCACGACGTACTATCTGGTCTCTGGGACGCTGTTTCTCTTTCTTCACGGGGCCACGTTTATCATGGCTGCAGTGCAACTGGCAGCTATCAGAATCAAAACTCGTTAATAAAAAATGACAATGGTTCAAAGCACATTACATTACTCCTTCAAAGGCCTCTTGTGAATATTATCTTATTAATCATCACAATAGCTCAGAGGAAGATAAACATTGTTGGTTATCTTACCTAGATCATATTTTGAAGGAACGCTTTTTTTCTTGTTTTTGTTTGATTATGCTATGAAATCTGGATAGTGATTTTCATATTGGCTATTTGGATATAATTTGATATGCTGATGTAAAACTTCCCCAGATGGGTAAGGTAGTTTTTATTTTTTTTTAGATGTCTCAGCCAGGTTCTTGTAGAATTGGTTCCAGAGATCTGAGTAAAGAATAACAAGCAAAAGACTCAGATAGTTCTGCTCAAGTATTGAAACCTTCTCACTAGCTTATAGCTCGTTCAACCATTGATTCTTGATGTGTAAAAATCAAAATAAAATCATATACATATATATGTACAGCAGGTGCCCAAATCATTATTGAATGGCTGACTGATGCTTCAATCTATAATTTGGATATTTAAAAGAGGGGCTTGTGTAGGAAATTAGTATCTGATCAGAGATACCATTAGTAATCTGTGTCAAATAACTAAAATAGAATTTTTCTAGGAAAGGAAGTTTATTTGGAAACTGGTTTTTAATATTTACTACTTGTTTTGTCCCCATTTCACTCCACTATCGTGGTTGTTTTATTCATAACATTCACTGCACATTTTTGACGTATTCTTTTACCACTTTGTTTCTCTCTGTGGTGAGAACCACATCCCTCTGTACCCTTGACACATGACAACAACTCAGTAAGTGACCTTTGTTGTCATTGGTATTTGTTTTGTTTGCTACTGTGGATTGATCTTCGGGCCTTTGCATTGAGCTACATCTCCAGCCTCATTAAGTTGCTTAGGTTAGGTTCACCCTTGCAGTCTTCCTGTCTCAGTCTCTGACATAGCTCAAATTAGCCTCAGGACCATGCCAGGCTTAAGTGACTGGTGAATTGAAAAAGATTAACTAGAAATCTTTCCTATACAAACTTTGAAAACAGAATAAGTTCAACTTCAAAATTATTGGAAGGAATAGTCTAGTAGTTGGGCATCATGTTTAGGTGGGCTGTCAGTGTGGGCCATGTGCTCTCTTTGCAGAATCTAAAATCTTTCAGTGGCTTGACAACAACAGATGACTTCTGGAAAGTTGTCTCCTTTTGGGAGGCATACAGTGCCACAACTGACACTGGCACTTCCTAGGGTCTGAAATGGAGTTGCTTGGTGAGGAGGCACAGGTGCGATCATTCCTGTATGTGGCTCTGGGGTGTTTTCTTGCCTGTAGCTCCTTCCTGGTCGGGCGCACATGCTATCCACTGGCATCGTCAGTCCATGCAGTGCTGGTTCACGCTTTCTCAAATCTCCCCAGAACAAAGACACTCCTAAAACTTTCCTCAAGCCCCAGGGATTGTGACCTACTATTAAGAAACACTGGAGTAGGACAAGGCTTCTGTATGCCACCTTTGAAGATGTGAAGATAGAACACCTTTGGATCTTGAAAACATCTTGTCTACTCTTGCCTTTTTCAATAAGGAACTTGGTGTTGACATCTTTTACAGAGGAAACATAGCAAAGAGGATTAAAAGTGGTTTTCAGTCCAATTAGTATTGTGTACCTCTTCCCTAGTGTGTGCTACAGGGGGAAGAACCTTAGCCAGTGGCATTCCAGAAAAAAGATTATGTTTTAAAAAACAAAATCCAAATTCTTACTAGAGCTAGTTTCCTCAGCTTTATCTCTTAAGCTTTGCATTCTTGCTCAGACTGACATCTGACTTCTTTGAACAAAATAACATTGCTGTGATGAAAACCTGTGCCTCAGTCCTGCATGTTGTGCATGGCAACTTTACTCTGAGTTGTTCATAGCAGGCATGACTATGATTACTGTCTCAAGCAGTCTGCTAAGCATGAAGATCCCAATTCTCTCAGAGCACTTTCTGTAGTTTTCTGTAGCTGCAACTTGTGTAACTTGATACTTAGTGTTTTTGTTTTTGTTTTCTAAAGCAGTGGGGCCTGATTTTCAAGGACAATTTTAGGACTAAATCAAGAAACCCTATACGCTGAGAATCTATCAGAGTGGCCCCTCTGGCCACATGGTTTGTTTCTCTCCCATAGTGGGGAACTTTATAATCATTAAATTAAATGGGTTTTAGAACCTAAGAAGCTTTCTTGTAGGACCTGAGGCAGTCACTGAAAACCATAATAACTAAGCTCAAAGCTAGTGCTATACAATTAGAATTAGAACAGAATTTCCAAATGTCCTGGTTTTTGTCTAGGCATCCCCTGCAAAGCTTCATGCTGTCATGGGGTGGCTCCTAGAGTTTGTGATGAATTCTTGATCCAATGCTGGGATTATGGGTGTGAGTGCTACCCCTGCCTTGGGGCAGATGATCTACAAACAAATGTGAGGAGGGGAGAGAGGCTTGCTAGCTGCCACAGTGCTACCCCTCCCTTTGCTGTTTTCTGCCTTTCTCTATCATGAGAGGCTGCCCTCTGCCCTGTGCCACTGTGCCTTGGAACCAGCTGAGTACAGACTGAAACCTCCACTAACTGTGGGCGAAATAAACCTTTCCTTCCTTAATTCTGGGTGTCTCATATTTTGTCACAGAAATAAGAGAAAAGTAACTAAGACACAAAAACTGCTTACTTTCTTTCTAGAAGCTGTAGATGCTCTATAATCTAGAATAGTTATAGGTCTATGGAGCTCTCAAAGTCTAAAGATAAACTGCAGAATTTGGAGTTGGAATATCTGTTCCATTATTTAAACAGAGAAGCTTATTCCTGGATTGTGAGTCTATTCCTGGTTTTGTGATCGTCTTCATGTGATTTATCTGGTCAATCCATAGCATTTGAGTCTCAAATTAGTTGGAATAATGCTCTTTTTCAAAAAGCATCTTTGGTAGATGCTGTTAGACCCAACTTAGAAAACCACAAACATCTTCTTCTTCTTCTGCTCTCCCCCCGTAGGATGTTAGTTATAAATCCAGTTTTCTGTTAATAAGGCAGTTACCTTGTGGTTCAATTTTTTCTTCATTAAATAAGCAGACACTAGACAGAGATGATCAATGAAGTTTCTTTAGTTGCTACTGATTGATGATAGCACAAGGTATGGTGCTATAGGACCACAGTCAAACAACTCCATGCTGTTTGACTCCCATGTACCTACTTCTGAGCTTGTACAACACAAGAGACCTTATAGGCAGAGGCTTGAGAGGTGTGGCCAAGTTTCACCTCAGCCTTAACAAATCCTTCCTCCCAGATGCTTTGAAATGTTGCCACCAGAGACCTGTGTTCAAATATTATTCTCTCTAGTACGATTGTTGGACAGATAACACATTAAATCATTAACAAGTCATGTGCATTGTTTTTATTTCCTCCATGACAGGAAGACCGGGGGAAGTTTGAGAACTCTGGGTAGATGGGGAGGGCGGGGAGCAGGGAGGAGAAGGAGGTCCAGTTAATGCTTTTGGGGCAGGACTCACTGTGTTCAAACCTCGGATCCACCTGCAGTTGTATAACCAAGTGTTAATAAGTTAAGCATTCAGGTCTCCGTTTCTCTGTCTGGTTGTCTTGAAAGCTGCTGTGAGGATTCAGTTTTATGCAAACACCCATTATACAGTAAGTGCTCAACGAACAGAACTGTTACCTATTACTTTGTAGTTTTACCCACAGCTGGATTTGCAATTAAATGTCTCGAGCACCTGTGTGAGAACAAAACACAAATGGGGGTTCTGGTATTCGAGAGACAATCAGACACGCTTCCTGCTTGAAGAACAACTTTTTATTTCATAATCATTCGGTGCCTGTGGCAGGCTGAGGCCAGGTGCCCGGGAGCGCTTGCTCTCTGACCTGCCTCTGCCTGCTTCAAGCCCTCCAAGGCGCTTGGCGCAGGTTTGGAGAGGCCCAAGTGGGAATGGTACTTTTTAAGCATTAAAATCATTATGCTAAAAGCTCTTTTTTATTTTTTCCCGTTTGAATATGACCTACAGGGCTGGAGATAGCTTTTGTTTTTGCTAAGGAGGGGGCTTTCTTTTATCTGTCTTCCATCAGAAAAGTACTTTTGATTGCCTGCATAGTTTATTTTGTGGAAATAAGAGTCCATTGTTCCACGGGGGTGGGGAACCCACCGCAATAACCATTTAGGACAAGGAAGAGAAGTATTTTGGAGAAAAATAATTCCTCTCCCATATCACTCTTAAATTGTATATCTTGGAACTAGTTTTCCATTATAAGGGCCTTCTCTTTGTTTATGAAAAAAAATTCTCTAAGAAGACAAAACCCATAGGATTTATCTTTTTTTTTTCTAGCTAATTTTCAAGCGTGGTACAAAATTGCCATTAAAAAAATCTCTGTTCCTTGTCCAGTACAATTGAAAAATATTTCTTTAGAGGTTACAAAAGATTTCAAAAACATGTTAAAGAACTCTTCTTAAAAAGTTGACTCCCCTTGGGAACTTGAAAATCAGATTTTAAAAAAGTGCTTCTGAGCTGCGTCTGAAATTTAATCTTGAATACCATTATGCTATCTTCTTAGCCAAGGGTCATCTGATGTAGCTTTCAGGCAGCACACCAAGCATGGTAAGAGCCAGTGAGGTGGCGCACAAAGCTTGGGGTTTTATTTACATCTTTTCTGTTTATCTGTTTTTGTTTTTCTATTTATTGTATGAAATAATCTTCGTACAAAGGCTATCTCCTTCTCTTATCTAGAAATATTTGCTTTGAAGCATTTTGTGAACAATTTTTCTGGTATGTCTCAGGTGGGCTAGTGTAAACAGATGATAAATTCTAGGAAGTTGAGATCAGTTGACTCAGTTGACTTTCCTGTGTCACTTAACTCAGTCCTGTTCCACTTGTAGCTATTCCATAAGTACTACATTGGTTCATTTATTGACTGATCAACAGTTGGATGAATTGTAACCATTAGAAAATTACAAAGAGATTTGAGGTTCACACTTTATATTCAGAAGATGGGAAAGAATCTATGAAGCAAAATATCCACCTTTTAAAAATAAACAAAACGACGGGCTAGGGAGATGGCTCAGTAGAATAAGCCCTTGCTGGCAAGAGCAAGGGCCTGAGTTCAATTCCTGGTTCTGCCAAAAAACAAACAAACAAACAAAACAAAAAATAAAACCAGGCTAGTTTTCTGATTATGACAAGGAAACCTAGATAGTGGTGACCCATTCAAACTGATGTTTGGATGATGAAAAAATTAAGAAGACTCATGGTGGACCCACATATTATAGCTCCATTATTTTGGGAAGCCTGATAATAGAGTCTATAGATGACTTACGATGCTTTCCTCTCAAGAGATAGTATAAAAATTGACTATAGTTCTGCTTTGTGGCATTTCATTGACTTCTTTTTTAGAAGAGGAATGTGCTTTTTTTTTTTGTACCAGGAATCAAACTCAGGGCCCTGCCCTTGCAGGCGGACGCTGTGCTGCTCCCGGGCCCCTAGGAGACTGTGGAGTCACAAAGTTTCCTTAGTAGGAGGACCCAGGAAGACCCCTGTGCTTGTTTCTGAGAGCCACCATCTGACAGGATTAGGAGGTTCAGAGAGGTCGCGTTGTTTCCAAGGCCAGGCAGCCCGCCAGGAGCATAGCTGGGTTCAGATTCACTATGTGCTTGTCCTATTTTCTTTACCATTTTACTTCTTCATAAATAAGGTGATTCTGAAGTCAGTCGTCTTTTTCTCTTCATCCTGACCAACTTTTCTCTTTGTATTCCAAGCCACATCACTTCCTCACTAAAATGAAGAGCTGCTGGTAATGAAATGATTTCCTGGGTCCACCTGTAACTCTTCTGGAACCTAATGATAAGAGTCAGCGAGAACTTTGAGACCCTCCAGGTCACTTAGCATAAATTTGCAACACAAAGCATATTTAGGGAGTAAGAAAAGGACAACCATCAAAAAAGATCAAAGAGTAAATATCTACTTTTATTTCTTTCCTATCTCTCTGCGCTTAAGTTCAACTCTGCAACAATGAACACATAATTTCAAGGAGATATATAAGAAATAGCTCTGAGGAAACCAAAAAACACAAGCTTGTTATTGTTCCCATCACCACAGTTTGAAAGGTGTGGCAGGAAAAAGCGAAGAGAGACTCTCAGATGAAACACAATATTGATCTTTGGCATGCACAGCTGATTTTCCACCCAAAAATATGAAATCACGTTACCCACACCGGTTAAGCCTCCCCACCAGGGTCGGCCCTTGGCATGGCTGGGAAGTCAGCAGAGGTTGACTTTGGCTCACTCGACTTCTCCCCTGTTCCTCTGTGATTCTTCAGAGGTGGTTCTAGGAGCACCTGCCAAGCAGCTCTTGCCCTGTGAAGAAAGCAGATTCCGGAAGCAATCAGTGTGCCTTTGGTGGGTCTGGGAATCTGCATTTTCAATTGTGTCCCTTCCCACATCAGCTTGGAATCTGCGCTCTGAGCCTCAGAATTTCTGATCTGCTGACAACCTCTCTAGCCTCTGAGAGGTTTCTGTTCTTCTGTGTGACAAACCTGCTCTTTTGTGGTGCTCACCAATGGCACAGCAAGAATTTCTCTTTGCTTTACTTAATACACAAGCCTGTTATTCTCAGGTTTCTCCTTGGATTATTTTCTTCTGTGCACCCTGATGTCTATTGAGCTAACAACAGGAGTCGAAGCCTGTACTTTAGCAGACTTCAAAGACTTACTGAAGTAGAAGAAGGAAACACTCCCAGGGGCATTTCACTTAATTTGTTAAGCACACAACATGGCATAGATGCCCGGCCAGGTGCTGGGAAAGCACAGCAGGCCACAGCATTGACCCATCCCTCAAGTCCCCTCCTCACAGAATTCACATCCTAGGGAATCCTTTTGCCACTGATCATCAGCTGCACCGACCAGAACTGCCTACTTAAAGAGTTATTACCAGTGAGAAAACCAGCAGTTAGCCTGTGACAGTCACAAAGCTGGCAAGTAGGTGGTAGGTTGTGGATCCTGTGTGGCTGGCTTCCAGGGTCAAGGTTTACACTTCCCTACAGGTATTCTATGGATTTGCCATCTTTAGTAATTTCTGGATAATATGAGGTTCCTTTGGATTGTACTTTGAAGTGCTTTTCTTTTTTTAAAATAATTTTATTGAGAAACAAATAGCAATGAGACAGTTTCAAAACCGATTAGTGGGACAGTTTCAATAATTAATACACTGCATATTGTTGTCTTTGTAGTGGTTATTCATAGTACAAGATGCAGACATGATATCCTGTCCAAACACTATTAGTACAAATCTTTCTTCTCACTGAATTAAGAGAATGTAGCTGTATATCTATCCTATCTATTTTGAATACACAGATACAAAATGGTCCTTCATTTGTATGCCCTTTTTTGTTTAGTTTTGCCAGGTATGGGTATTCAATTGTCATTTAAAATTGTAGAAGCTTGAATCAGCAAAATATTCCAATATAGTCCAGTAGTCCATAATAGTAGTGGGAGTTCTATAGGACTGCCAATGTCAGAAGTTGTTGACTTGAGCCTTTAGCAGTTCAGCATATTAATATGGCTTTATTTTTTTATACTTCCGTTTTATACTTTTGTGCTGGATGGTTAAGACCAAGATAAAGCAAGACCTATATAGCAAGAAGTGTAACTTTTGTATCTGACAAGGTCAGTCAAATAGACATGTTTTTTGTGTAACTGACAATCGGCACAAGGTAGATGTGCAGCACGTGGGCCATGAGGGGCCTGAACAGAACAAGGAGGTAGAAGGCTGTGTTCACCCTTCCTCTGCCTGATGCTAGAGCCCGGATGTTGGTCTTTTTGTGCATTTGCTGCTGCTCCTTCTTGGGTCTTTATAACCAGACTGGAAATGAAATTACCAGCCCTTTGGCCTTAGATTTTCAAAATACACCACATTTCCAGCTTGTAGAAGGCAGAATGTGGGACAGCTTTCTTCTGCGTTGCTTGAGCCAATATCTTTATCATAAGTCTCAACTTCTAATATATCAATTTTAGATATGTAACCATAGCAATGAGATATAAAGGAAGAGTTTTAGAAAATGGTTAACTGGTAATGATTTCCTATCCAATACAGGAGCACATGGATTTTCCCCCCAAGTTAATCAATGTCAAATCATCATCTCACTATAATTGTTATAGAAACAAATTAATATTTCAAGTTAGTGATGGCTGTAAGTATATGGAAAGCTGTCTCTTGTTTCTATCAGCATAAGACAAATTAATATTTATAATGATTCATTTGTCATTCAATAAATATTTACTTAGTACCTGTTAGAGATCAAAAGCTACCTATAATGAAAATTACCAAGATACTGCCGTGTGTAGATATAAAAAAAGTCTGACTCAGAAGTTTCAAATGATTTTCAAACCCAGTAACTAAAAACCAATCACTGATGCAGATTATTTAAAGCTAATCTGAACTGACTTGGACTGTAACCTATCTGTGCTTGCCCATCTGAGAGACGATGGGTTCCACTTAGCAGCCCCAGAGCTGGTATAAAGGTTATTTTAGTGGTAACATTGGAGCTATAGAAGGAGTAGAAATAAATTTTATCTGAACACCTTTTCCTGTAAACAGAACCTCTTAAAAATAGAGGTGTCACAGATTTACCCTCTAGATTCCTTCAAATTTATCAATGATGGAGAAAGATAGTCCCTTACCAATAGAGTATAATAAAAACATGACAGGACCACCCTTACTCTCAACTACCCTCTTGTTAAATTGGTATGTGCGAACCTTTGATACTGATTGTTATGTGCTCATGTAAATAAATCTTGTCTTTTTCCCCTTTAACCAGTCTATCTTCAGGCCCCAAGCCTCAGATCAAGTGGTTGAGGAAACATTTTTCCTCTTAATATCTGCACAGTTTTGCCTCCACATTCACAGTAACTATAAGCTTTTAACACCACAGTGCAGGAATGTCAAGTTCGACTTAACCATTTACAGTGTCCACCAGCAGTCATGGATTGTAACATAATCCAGGGAACAGTGTTTAACACTAACTGATTTGGATACAGCCTGATCCAATTGCTGGCTGTGTAACTTTGATCCAGAAAATTAATCTCTCTGTGCTTTGGTTCTTCACCTATAAAAATGGATGTAAAATAGCAATTATCTCATGGGGTGGCCTGAGGATCAATATTTATACAGGTCAAGTGCTTAGAATGGGGGACATAGAGTAACCGCAATTAGATATTCTTGCAAGGTCTCTGCAGGTGTGGGGACGGTGATTGCGGCCACATCCCCTAATGCTCGCTAAATGCTCATTATCCACTGGCTTCTGATCACGTTAAGTTGCTTTCAGGCCTGAGGAAACACTTCCCAACTACTGTTAGTCTTGTGACACAGAATGTTCTTCTTTTCAGAACACTAATGTGGACTTCTCTATGCTTCTTATTCCATTTCACTTTTTAAAAAGTAGTTTGTTGTTTCTGAGTATTTGGGACTTGCTGTGGAAACTTGTTAGGTTTTGAATCTTCAGGGCCACCCTAAATCCCAATACATGTTGAAAAGTCTATTAGTAATTCAAATACAAAGCTCCCAGGGCTGTAATTAGAATAAAAGAAAGCAATTAGATCTACTAAAAGGCACTTTCAGGCCACTCAGGTTTCTAGAACTTGACTTGGTTCAGTTATAAAAGCAAAAAGGAAGGAAAAAGGACAATAATCCGTTTCCAAGTGCACAGAATTTTATTAATCTTGCTTAATTGAGGTCAGAGTCAACATTTCAACAGTTTTCATAGTGATAGTCATGGTTATTGTTTATTGATTATTTACTAAAATGTGGAGTTCTTGCCAATCCTTTTTTATAAACATTATCTCATTTGACCTTTAATGAAATCTAGTAAGGTAAGTATTATTATTTTTGATGAACAAATGAGGAAACTGAGTGTTTCAAGGTTTAAATGGCATGTGTAAGCTCAGTGCTGGAGAGCAGTGGAGACTCCCTTTGGAGCTACCCAGCAGGGCCTACTTCTAAAGCCAGAGCTCTTCATCACCGTTCAGAACAGCTCCCAGGGTCTCTGTCTTTTTTCTGCAATTAATGTCTTAGCTAATTTGCATCCTGGCTACTGTAGAGTTCTACTTTATGCAATGAAAATGTTAGAAATGGGCAAAACTGTATTTCCTGTATGTGAAACATGAAGTTACACTAACAACACAAAGAACTCCAGGAAGACTCATTTATTTTGGTGAATGCCTGGAATATTGTTTTTCTGGGTGTCGTTCTTTTTCTTTCTTCTCCTTACCTTTTGATTTCCTGCAAGTACCCCTCCTCCTCCTCCATTAGGAAGCGTTCCACCAACAGACTGAGGAAACAGTGAAAGAGAACTTAGCGCTGGCTGTGGAGCTTGGCCTCGGTTTACAGAAAGGAGAGACTTCGCTGTCAACTGCCCAAACGTTCCCAGGCTTTGCTTGATTTGCATACGTATTTTCATCTTTCCTTTTTGTCAATGTTTCCTAGGGCTGTCACAGACTTGTGACTCAAATATACTCAGATTTATTAAAGAATGATTAATTAGGGGAAGGCCTTGCTTAGTTGACTGGCTTCTTTTTCCCGTGATGAGTGTGAGTTTTCTGAGTCAGCTAGCATGTCCCTTGGTAGCGGGTGGGTGACCCGGGGCTCCTGCTTGCTGAATCAGAGTGCTGTGTGCTCACGTTTGCTGGGGGCCGAGCGAGTGGATACATGACGCCGTGTCATGTGTGCTTTTTATTCCGGTGATGCATCAGGTGAGAAGCAGCAGCAAAGGTTAATTCCCAGGGAATGCCAGGAGAGGAAATGGTTTACGATAAGGCATCACCTGCCGCTAAAAGCTTTTATTCCCCTCATTTCGTGTTTGCATATTGCCTATGGGGAGAAAAGTCAATGGTATTCTGAGAGATTTTTTAACCCCCTTTTAGTAAAGGTGATTCCAATGATCAGCAGAAATCATGAATGACTAATTTGGATTCTGCCTGCTTCAAAAACATCTGGTGATCTCTCTCTTTCTCTCTCTCTCTCTTTTTTGATAAGTACATTTGATTCAGAGTATTCCAGAAAATTCTGATTTTTACATTTTAATGTTCTTGGCACAGTTATTTAGTGCTGACTGGGTAGAAAACTCTGTATCAGATACAGGAGAGAGAGGCTATTGGAAGGAAACAGAGAGAGAGAACAAAGTGACTAGGCAGAAGCTCAGCCACGGAAGGGCTTGTCCCCGGAAGGAGGAGCACCCCATGCCTGCCTTATGAGCTGGGAAAGTGGTCATTAGGGTGGGCTAAATGCAAGGGGGTGTCCTTTCACCTTCCCTCTGGTAACCTCGAGGTTAGGGTTGTACCTCCAATCTCAGTGTGTCCTTCCAGAGCTTCTGAGTTCAGAGTCCGCAGAAATACAGCATTTTAATTACGAGTTTGTGCTGGATTGATATTACCCAAGTTAAAATGGAATCAGTACAAACTATTATGAAGGACAAAGGGGATCAACTTCAAGCAACTTGAATATATATATATATATATATATATATATATATATATATATACATATGGATATAAATATAGATAAAGATGCAGGTATTGTTTCCTAGGATTGATGCTTAGCATTCTTTCTCTTCTGAAAAGATCTCTCTACTTATTTTCCTCTTAGCTCATCCCCCAGTCATATGACTATTAAGTAACTCTTTAAAAATAATTATTAAGCAAGGGAAGAAATCATGAAAGGATATAGGAGAGGACTATTTCTAGAGGAATACCAAATACATTTTTTATAAGATCTTAGAATGAGTAGGAAGTTTAAAGGTTAAATTGAACACTACACCAGTAGAAATTTTCTTTCCAATCCCTGATCATTCCTGAAGTAGCTCCAAATGCTTTCAGCACTTCAGATGACATCTATATTACTTCCACCATAAATTTTTCTCAGTTACAAGTAACAGCATGTTGATTTGATGTGTACTTTAAACAAAAATCTGTATCCACTACTCAGGTAAATGTGTAGATATAGGTAAAATCAGGAATGTATAAGTTTGAAATTAATTAATTAATGCTTCATTTGAAATACCGGGTCTCTCTACACAGCTTGGACTTGAAGTGATCCTCTTGTCTCAGTCTCCCCAGGGCTGGGATTATAGGCATGCAATACCACACCTGGTTCTGGGGCTGGTACGTCATGTGGTACCAGGGATCGAACTTAGGTCCTTGAGCTTGCTAGGCAGTCGCTTAGATCATTGAGCCATTTTTCCAGCTTTAAACCCCGAATTTATATACAAGCTTCTTGCTTTTTATTCCTCTAGGTGGGTTTAATTTTAGGCCTCTTTTCCCCTTGTGGGAATTATAGCTACCAGCAAGTAGGGCTTTTTTTTTTTTTTTTTTTTTTTTTTCGGAGCTGGAGATTGAACTCAGCTTGCCAGGAAGTGCTCATTCTGCTGAGCCATCTCCCCAGCTCCAAGGGCTTTTATCATACTTACAAATGGAGTTTTAGTGAGAAGAACTTCCCCAGAAAAAAAAAAAAAAAAAAAAGAAAAGAAACCTCCTTGGGAGAGCTCTCACAGGAGCTGACTGGACCACCTGTCTACTCCTGAGTCAGGAGGAAAGATTAGTCCAGCCAGAGGTAGTGTCTGGTCAGTCTCACTTGAACTGTACACGTTTAACACGGGGCAGAGTAACTTCTCAAGAACTGGTTGATAGCTCAACATATACATTCCTACCACCTACCTCTAAGGCAACGTATTTCAAGTGAAGCTTTTCGTCTCTCTCCAATCAGCCTCTCCATTTTTATTGTCTTCTGGCTGTATCTGCCTACTTGATCAAATGAGAAAACACCTCAAATTAGTCCATATCCTTTCATTTGTCTAAGCTTTGTAGTCAATCACCACATTTTTTTTCAATTTGACTTTGATTTTTCTCAGATTCACCTACTTCTATTCAGTCTGATTGTGCAGCTTTGCTTGGGTTGGTCCTCATCTCTGGCTTTTCCAAGCCTCCTAATTTCCTTTTCTTTGGTTTAAAGGGAGTGCTGTACCCCTCACTGGCTAATACAGTCATCTTTTTTTTTTTTTTTTTTAAAAAAAAAAAAGCAGTTTTAGATGTGTAAAATAGTATTTTGTAGTAGGTGAAGGGGCAGTACATTAATCTGGAAATCCACCTACATATATGCTAATAAACTCTAAAATTGGAAAGTGATCTTCTCCTAGTAAAATTCTAATCATTTCACAGTGTAGTTTAAATCACTTCAATAGCTGGTCACGGCTCTTAGGATAAAGAGCAGAGCTTCTCCACATGACTATTGCATGCACTCAGTGACAAAGATAAATATTTATTTTGGTTGTCAGCTTTTCTTAATAATTTAAAGCTTTACTTTTAATAATAAAAGATTCATATGAAGTAGCGTGCAATTGAATTAATTTTCAGGTAAAATGAGTATTTGAGATGAAGCAACAATATGAAGCACGGCACTCACCAAGATCCAGCTTGTTCCTCCTGCTGAGCGGGGTCACATTTCCTGTCTCCTGCAGCTGGATGCCCGGCCTCAGTTAACGATCTGTGAGCAGATTTTTTGCTGCCTGACGTCCTCCAAGGCATATTTCCTTTGCTCCCAAGTGGCATTGGATGTTGCAGATAGCAGTTTTTCCACGTGCTTGGAGCTAGAGCGCAGATGCCACTATGCGCTCCTCAGTCGTCCTCTGCGCCACTCTGAAGTGGAAGTGAGAGTCTTTTGTATTTTAAATTATTGTTAGGAATGTTTGTTATGGTAGCCTAACCTTACCTAACCTGTCTGAGGCAAGTACACCCATTCCTGCCAGTTCCATGGAGTTCTCTCTGTTTTGTCAGGCATTCAGGTGAGTTTGGGAAGTTCTGATTTATTTTATCCAGCTTCCTGGGATGTGTTTATTAGATGCCAAATTAATGTAGGGAAGAGAATTCATTGCATCTTGAATGGTTTGCAGGTAGGCTTTCTGAAATTAGGAGGACGTCTATTTTGGCTTTTCTATGTAATGATTGCAGACAGTTAATTATTAAAATGATTTTGACTAATTTTATCTAAACTTTTTACCTCTCAGATGGAAAACACTGGGTGGGTCTGACAGCTTAGTGGACTAAGGTACCTGCTTAGGCAGAGCTCGGTGGCTGGGGTTCGATCTCTGGCATGCCGTGCTGAGATGGCGATTGACACTGGGCATGGTGGCACATGCCTGTATTCCCAGCTTTTGGGAGGCTGAAAACAGGAGAATCAGTACAAGTCCAATCTATGTAGTGAGACCCTGTAGGCCCTGTCTTAAATACAGAAAAAAGTCCATTTTTCAAATGGAAAATACTAAAACAGTCATAATTCAAAGACATACCCTGAGACTAATTAGAAGTTGTATAGCACTGTCCTTTTCTAAATTTATATTATGAAATCCTAGGACTCTTTTTTAGCACACTTAAACGTTCCTCTCCCCATGGTAGAAATATAATGTCAACTTTGTAAGAAAAACATAATGCTGGTCACTAGACCTGTATATTATGTATATATTACAATGTCGGTGCGTGAAGTTAATCTTTTCCAGAACAAGTTTAAGAGATGCTTAAGTAAATGGTTGTAAATTTGAGTCAATGTTGGGAGCAATAAAAAATAAGGAATGAGCAGATTTCTATAAGATAATCCTTTACTGCCATAAAGCTACTCTTTGCCCACTCCACCCTAAAACTCATTTTAGTAGACAACTATGGGACTCATAAAGAACTAAAAACACTTTTATTGAACTACAGAAATCCCTGTGATTAACAGTGTTGAGACAGACCACACAATTTCCCAGGAAGGATCAAATCCTCTTTAGGTCTGAAGGAAGATTCTTTTCTGATTTAAGTTCACATAAGTTTGTCGTGTGACATTTGAGTGTCTACAGACTTTACCCACTACTTGCTACTGTACTTCATTCATTCATGCCATATAGGTGAAAGGCTGTAAGGACAAACCTTTCAGTATTTCTAAGAACAGTAAGAACTTCTAATCTGGGAAATACAACTCTGTTGTTAGTGTGCAGTGTTTATTTTGCATGTTGTTTAGTCATTTTTTATATACTTGGCATAAGGTCTCATTACACAGATCAGACTCATAGTGATCCTCCTGTTTTCAACCTCCCAAACGCTGGGGTTACAGGTGCCTGCCACCACACCCAGTCTCAGTCACCATCTCAACACACCCTGAGGGCAGAGCTGGCATGGCATGCTGGGGATCGAACCCCAGTCCATTGAGCCATCTGGCCCACCCTACGTATTCATTTCTATAATGCTTTTGGAAAGAGTGATGCAGTGATGTGAAAATAAGTTTGCACTGAGATCCATGGTGCTTAACCTCCAGATTCACAATTTCGATTACAGGTAGGTTTGCTTTTGAGTATTTGTATTAGATTCATTCCATGACTAGAAAGTTTATTGAGAAGCAGAGAACCCATTTATATTTCCTTGCAGTGTTGATTTAATATATTGACTGCTTCTTTCTCCAAGAAGTGTTGTTCATCTGATTAGATGCATCCAAGTACTGATTAAGCAGATCAGGTTGCTGTTCCTGCTCCCCATCTTGGTTTTCTCTGCATTTCTTCCACGCGTAGCCACACTTTGCCTAAGTAATGGAAATTATTTAAATCTAATTGTACAAGTGGTAAATTATGTATGTAGCATTAAGAGAGCTTTTGTTTTGTTTTGTTTTGTTTCGTTTTGAGTACAGGGTCTTGTTATGCAGTTCAGGCTGGCCTTGAACTCACTATGTAGTCTAGGCTGGCCTCAAACTCTAGGTGATGCTCTTGCCTCAGCCTCCTGAGGATTACAGACACACCATCACTCCCAATCAAAGAGAGTTTTATACTGGTATTTTTTTCAGAAGATGTCTAGGTTTTCTCAAAAATTTATTTTATTTTATCTTATCTTTGGGAGAACCGGGGATTCAAAATTTTAAAGGCTCTTGCTTTTGTGACCTGGTAGAACTTTTATGTTAAGCATCATCTCCTTTATTCAAATGGTGTCATAAACCCTCCTCAAGCCTAGTCCTATCTGCTATCCAACTCTTAAATTTCATAATTTTTTTTTTTTGTATTTTAGGGAAGGGTCTATAGGGTGTTCAGGATCTCACTACTAGATCAGACTGGCAGTGATCCACCTATTTATAGCCTCCCAAGAGCTGGGATTACAGGCAAGCACCACCACACCCAATCTCAATTACCATCTCAGGGCACCCCAGGGGCGGAGCTGGCATGGGAGGCCTGGAGATCAAACCCTCTGCCCCTGCGCCTGCTTGCAGGTGCTTCAATCTGCTGAGCTCTTTGGTCCACCCAATTTCATAAAATTGAATATGGAATTTCTAAACATTTTAATATCTTTTTCATTAAATAAATTAGAACATTTTACCTTTTCCTTCTTATGAAGCTTATTTGGATGACACATAATTCATTGTCTTAAATTCTATTATCATAAAATGAAATTTAAGTTTCTATTATCCTAAATTTGATAAGATCTATACTTTCACTGATACATGTCACCATTTTTATTGGGAATACGAGGTGCTGCTCTCAGAGTCTATAATTTAGACAGAGTTTGCTGTTTGTAGTAGAGTGGGAGGGCTTGGGTGGATACAGACTCACTGTGGGTATAGACAGTGAAGACCTTGTTACAGCCTCTTGGAGAAGGAAACCCAGAGACTGGTGAACCTGCTTTTCCTCGTGGGCATGCCCCTGAGTGTCTCTTCTGTAATAATGACTCCTCATTGGAGTACTCTACACTGGCCTGTCCCTCACCTGCGTTCAGAACACCAATGTTTTGGTCTATAATTTTTCAAAAGAAATTATTTACTATTTTATAATGCTTTAAAGCACCAGCATCTTATTTGCAAGCCTTAGATGAGCTTTGATTTCAAAGGGCCTGTCAGCTCCACAAAGCAATCAGCTTGGTCTTCATTTGGTGACTATAAAGAACAGCTATTTGCTGTGATCTTGAAATTATTTAAACCTGAGAAAACTCAGATCTTTATTGGGGATGGTCTTTTGGGAAAAGGCTGCTCAATCTTTAGAAATCATAGAGGCTTTCTTTCTCCCCCCCCCCCCATTTAAGACAGGCTGTGCAGGGTCTCACTGTGTAGATTGGACTTGTCATGATCTTCCTGTTTACAGCCTCCAAAGTTCTGGGATTATAGGCTCGTGCCACCAAGCCTAGTCTCAATCGCCATCTCACTACGCCCCAGGGTTGGGGCCAGCACGGCAGGCCTGGGAATCGAACTCCCCACCCCTGCGTCTGCCTAAGCATGAGCTTTAATCCTCTGAACTATTTGGCCGGCCCCATAGAGGCTTTCATTGTCCTCCCTGATCCGTGCTTGATCTTCTCTTGTGTGTCTGTCTTCTTGTAAGTGGAGGCAACTGTTCTTGGCATTTGGATAAGCACAGAGAGCTGGCTAGAATCGGGACGCTGCCCAAGAGCACATGCCTAAGTAATTAGCCTATCAATACATCATTTTTATAGTCCTCAATCCGTGTGCTTCATACACCACAGCAGATTATTCACAATGTGTGATTTGCCTTCATTGGAAACATTAAGTGAATAATCACAAGAATGTTCTTTTTCTTTTGCAATTACTACATCCTTTATTACATCTTTTAGTATTCTAAAAACTGTGTGTGAAAACTTAAAGCAATTGGAAACAAGGTGATTGGAATATATTCACTTTGGATCTACTTAGGAAGGTAGTATTTTATAGTAAAAACAAGTATGTTGACTTTGGATACACTGTGTATTAATTGGGTGTTAATTTTCATTATGCTAATTAACCCCTTAAAGTCCACATTTCTCAGTTTTAAAAAAAGGAGAATGGCCGTAGCTAAAGCTCTCCTGCAGCCATTGGAAAGGGCAAGGGTGTGGTGGATGCAAGGTGGCTTTGGACCAGGCGCTGGGTCTTTTGCTAATGGGGAGGTAAAGAAGCAGTGAATGGAGGGCTTGAAAAGGGAGAGCAAAAAGAAGAAAAGCAATAAAGATGTGTTGTGGACACTCCCAACTTCCAAGATGAATGTGGCTATTGTGCACTGCAAGCATGTGCTAGAGCAGAACAAAGCAAAGCAAAGCAAAGCAAAGCAAAGCATAGCTCTGGAGCAGCATTGGCAAACACAGAGGTCTATGGGAGTGGATAAAGACCACACCAACATGTAACTCTGGATGAAACAATAAGGGTGGAGGAGACTGATTGGAGAGTGTGGACCATGGCTCCAGCCATTCAGGTGTGCTTGTGGATTTTGTTAAAATGTGCCTGCCAAGCAAGGCAGTCTGAGTTTCACTGATTGTCCTAAAGGTCATTACAGTCATCAAGGCCGCCTTTGTAGGAATGTGGATTGTGTCTAATTTCTAAGTAAAATGAGAAGAAACTAGTATTGAACACTTATCTGGCAGCAGAAGATACTTACATTAATATTATAGAAAATTTCCTAAATACTTAAATATTGTGTTATCCACTTATCATCTTGGAATACTAGTAAGGGTATAGATTCTCCATATGTCTGTTGGCAGAAGGTCCTATATTTTGCTGTTAAAGATCTCTCCTGCCTCCTTCTCAAATGTGTTGGGCTCTGCAATGAGAGAGAGAGAGAGAGAGACAGACAGACAGACAGACAGACAGACAGACAGAGAGAAGTAAGGACGCTCTTGCTCTTTGTTGTATTTTGACCACTGTTCCATGTTCCTCCTGGTGTGGTCATCAGTTGTCCCTGGCCTACTGTGCCACGTGCAGGCTGGTCACAGTACTAAATATTCGTGGTGGGTAGGTTGCTCACTGACAAGCACAGCCATGGTTCTCCCCATGAGTTCTGTGCCGAGTGCAAAGAGCTCAAGAAAGAAATGGCTGAAGCCATCAAACAAAGTAGATGAGGGTGCAGCGATTATGAGGGCAAGAGATAAAGGAGAGCACACCTAGAAAAGGAAAAAGAACAGTGCCAGAGATCGATAGGCCCTCCTGCCCTAGCTCTCAAGCTGAAATCTGGCCTGTGAGGCGAAGGTAGCGGGAGGTGGAGCTCTTGAGAGCCAGGGAGGCCAAGAAGATGCACCCCTCTCTAATGAGATCAGAGCTCTTGACAGGACTGTGGTGTGTTCTCTTGCCCCTTCTGCCCTGTGAGGACACAGTGAGAATGCAAGCCCTCTCCACATTAGCAACCTGGTCCTCAGCAGAAGTTTTATTGCTTGTTTCACATCACAATGACACCAACCAGAGTCCCCTCCCATGCTTAGTGTCACACTCAGCCTGATTTATGTCTGTGCTGCCTCTTGGCCCCTCTAGACTTTTGAGTTTGCCCGTTCTGCTCTAGAATTTTCAAAGGTATTTCCCTTATACTATGTTCCTTGCTCTTCATAATGCTTCCCTTTTGTGGAGTGTTACATTAGCTACTATTATTCTCCCTTTCAGACCAAGAAATTTGGTATTTTAATAGTATTTTATAATGAGTGAAGAGTAAATATTCCATGCTATGCTCTCTGTTACAGCCTCCAAGGTATTTACTGCACAGAAAACAACCAAGTATATATCAGATATTTAAAAATTCATCACATGGACATTATAAGCTGTTGGGTTAGTTACACTTCCACAATTCTTTTTATCCTGGCAATATACTTCAGTCATATTTGTGAGAGAAATTGCAATAGCTCAAATTAAAACTCTCCACATGATCTGAGCAGTGTGATGATTTTTCCCTCAGAGATAGCTACTTTAGTTTTCCTGTAAGAGTGATTACATTGAAATTTAAACTCATTTCCTGGTGAAAATGAAACAGACCCACATATTTATGGATGGTTCAGATTTTTCAGCTAGTTCTCTTCTGTCCGGTCTGGTTATCAGTGGGTGGCACCACTATAATCTCAGAGGCATTTTTCCTGTGTCAATATGGGTTTCAAAGATCATGCATTTGTCAAGTCTTGAAGATGGAGGAGGATTGTGGCTGCAGGATGTGTGGCAGCACTGGTGGCTTTGACTCAGCCCTTTGGTATGGTGTTCTCTCGAGCACAGGGCCCCGCGTGAGCCGTACTAGTGACCCAGCATGTCTGATGTGGTCGGTTTTATAAGGATGAATCTGATGCTGCAAGGTAAATTTTCTAAATTCTTAAGTGGTATGTTGCATAGAGAGACTGGGAAGAAATGGTACAGTGCAATTGCTGAAAACTCAAATAATAAACGTGGTCATTGACTGTTTAATAAAATCTTTCCATATTTAGAATACATTTATTTAATAACAGCACAAAAATGTCCACGTTCATTATTTCAAACTATGAACAACAAAACAGTTAAAAACATATGAATTTAATTGTAGTACTAATGTTCTACTGTACAGATGTAAAAGTATTTTTTCTGCTAAGAAACTTATTGTACTCCATGTCCTAGATGGCCATTTCTTAACACTTAACCGTGCTATTTATTCTTCCTTGCTCAAATTTATCAATAATTTACTCCTTGCTATTTGTATTCTTTTAAACAGCCTTAACTTGATTGTTTTGTAATTCCCTATGTGGCTGGAAATTAATTAATTCATTGTTTTTGCTTGGGCTGAGACCATTTCTCAAAGCAGAAAGTGTTTAGACTGTATGCTTTAAGAATGTGAAGATTGTATTTCTATGTTGTTGGAACAGAACTCAGCAAAGCTTTCAAACTCTAAGATTTTAGGCCTAGGTACTATTTAGGGCTAACATGATGAAGCAGAGATGTCAGGGCTCTTGTCTGAGTATCTTCTAGGTATTTCACTTCCATTATCTCTAATCCTCAAAACAATGTGGTAAGGTTGGTATTAGTATCACTGTTCTACAAATGAGATCACAGAGAAACAGGTTCATTTAACCAGTGAATTGTTTACTGGGGAGCCAAAACTAGGTCAGTCTGAGTTTCTACTCTTTAGTGGGCCCTGGAAAGGGTTCAGGAAAACCATCGTGGCACGAAAGGATCTATCTGAAATAAGGGAAGCAAAACTGGTCTGTGTCTAAGAACTTCCTTTCTTTTAACCAAAAACTGCTCCCATGCATTCTCTTATGGCCTGGGCTTCAGTGAGGCCCCATATGTAGGAGAGCAGATACACTAGTTTCTGGTATTGTCAGCTTTCTGAGCAGCAAGCGTCAGAAGCAGGCCAGTGTAGATTGAGTGGCCGCATTTGTGTAGGTTTCTGAGGCTACAGTAGGACTGCAGTAATTTTCTTTTTTTTTGATCTCGTGTGTGTGTGTGTGTGTGTGTGTGTGTGTGTGTGTATTGCCAGGGATTAAGTCCAGGACCTTGCACATGCAAGGCAAGAACTCTCACTATGGCACCCCTCCCCAGCCCTGTGGTACCTTTCAAGAGGAATCCAGGGAGCACTGTTCTGAATGAGAGCTCAGCTCACACCTCTTTGTCAATATATTTCCAAATATCTGATTGGCTCTGAGTGTGTGTGTGTGTGTGTGCATGTGTGTTTGGTGGGATTGCTTTGTTTTCGCCTTACCAAGGGAACTGATTGGGCTCAGCAGATCACTGGTCATCACGGTGCCTGTAAGCGTCCTCACTGAGCTCGAGGACACCCTTGTTCCTAGGTTCTGATTCTCTGTCTTCTTCCGACAAATTAGATGATACAGAATTTAAACAAATAAGCGAACAAAACAAAACAAACAACAAGCAAAAATCTTTGTAGACAATGGAAACAACTTCTGTCTCTGAGCTGTGTGGAAAGAACCTCTTGCCTCTGAGTAAGCTGGGTGGCTATTTTATGCTGTCCTCTCTACGTAATGTTTTATAATCTCCTAAGTCATTTTACCTCGCTGAGCCTCTGCTTTTTATCTGTTAAGTGGGATAATAATTTTAACCTTTTGAAGTACTGTGAGGACCAACGAGATCTATACTCAGAGCTCCTCCACGATGCTGGCAGTGAGCCCTTGGTCTGAGCTGGGTTCGCTCTCCTCCCTCCCTGTTGAGTCTACTGACTATTATAAGAAAAGGTCATTTTAGAAAGTGGAAAAATCTTGCTTCCATTTATTTGTGAGCATCGAATTGCCTTGGCTTTTAAGAGTCTGAATTGTTTATTTTGTATGAGTTTTAAAAATAGCTTAGTTAGCCATGCAGGAAACACAATGACAAAAGGGTAATCTAGACTCTAGCATGGATGGAGTGGACAAAAAGAATGGAATGAAAAAGACAGGAGAAAGATACAAGGCACGTGTTGCATGCATTATTTATAAACAGGAACACGGTTTCTACCCACTCTCCACCTACCTCATTACGGCATAAGCTGTATATTCTTCTCAAATATGGGGCAGTTTAAGTGAATAATGTGATCTATTCACCTTGCTGTGTTTTATTTGTGCTTTCCTTTACAGTGAAATGAATAGCCCAAAACAATGACCTGTTTATTCTACAAGGAAGACTAGGAAGGGTGAGTGTGTGTTTGGGTGTTTGTGTGTGTATATGTGTAAATTCTCCCATGACTTAAGGGTTAGGCTGATTTTAACCAATTCAACCACAGATTTATTTTTAAAGCCTCTTTGGGGTGTTTAGGAAACAAAGCCTAATGCTAAGGACTGAGAGTAGCAAAATCACTGCCAACCTGCCTATCTGTCCGGGACCAGCCCTGCTCCCCTCCTGCAACAGTCTGATTACCTCTGGGGAATGTGCTGTTCCTTGGTAAGAAGCCCTGAACAAAATAAGAGAGGTTGAAAAGTTTAGGATGTGGAAAATATGTGGAATTTGCTCTTGAATAATGATCTCTATTTTTCTTCTGCAATAAATATGACCAATGACCCAGATAGCATGATGGCAATTACTTAATGAATCAAGCTTCAGAAACGTAAAAACACTTCATGATTGTAACGAGAGCAATAATAGTAGGAAGCCAAGCTGGGCAAACAAATGCACTGCTTCACGTCGCTGAAGATGTGCATTTGCAGATTCCAGAACTGTGACTGTAGAAGGGATTAAAATTCTAGTGATACCGGTGTTTTCGGTTTCTGTGCTCACTGAATTAGTTCCTCTGAATTTGGAGGTGACAGTGTTCCTTAGTGGCTTTCGGCACCCGTGGTTGGCTGTGGTCCCCAGTGTAGGTGTCTAGTGGCTCTGCTAATCATTTACCTTTATACAAGGAGCTCATGCCCTAACATCCTCATGTGTTTCCAAGCAAATACCTCCCAGATCTGTTATGGCCCATGTAAAAATATCCTCTATTTGTTCAGTTATACATTTAAAATCTGTGTTTTGTTCTGAAGTTTTCCTTGTCCAGGAACCATTCTCCTAACCTGTGAAATGGAATCTGCTCTCCAGCTTTACTGAGGCAGTAAAAGAACTGTCTTTAACAGGTATAGGGTGCACAGAGGTAAACCTGTGTGTGTATGTGTGTGTGTGTGTGTGTGTATGTGTGTGAGATGACCAGTAGAAAGCCATGTGTCACAAAGACAGCACTGCAAGCATTTGGACCTGTCAGAAGAGTTGGTAGCCTCACCCTGACATAGGTGACACCAGGTTAGTGACTCTGGAAAGTTGTAGCCTTTCTTCTAAAGAAAGGGATTGGATCGAATACTGTTTTAGGATCTCTGTTGGCCTTAAAGCATTGTGAGAGGGAAAAAAATAAATTAGGAAGATATTTTAGACAGTAGAGAGCTATTCAGTTGTCAAAAAGAACAAAACTGGGGATGGAGAGATAGCTTGGTGGTCTGAGCACCTGCCTGGCAAGTGCAAGGTCCCGAGTGTAATGGCCAGTACCATGTGCCATGCCAGCCCCCTCAACCCCTGTGCCAGCTCCGAAACTGGGCATAGTGGTACACGCCTATAATCCCAGTGCTGGGAAAGCTGAGACAGGATGACCACTATGAGGCTGAGCTGTGCAGTGAGAGCCTGCATCAAATAAATAAATTAATAAAAAGGAACAACAAAGCCTCCAAAATAAAATAAAATAAAAAAAAAAAACCTCCAGCTTTCACAGCTTTACTAACTATCTGGTTTATAAGTAAACTGCAGTAGGTAGGGCACTAACGAGTAAACTGAAGGCTGTATCTGTGGCTAGCTCTTTTCTCCTTACCAGTACTAACCATACTGAGAAGCCTGCTAGGAATGCAGCTTCAGGGGTCACAACTCTGGAGGTTCTGATATAGTAAGTTGAAGGAAGAGCCCACCAACCTGAATTTTAAGGATAGCATAGGAGATTCTGATACAGGTATGATTCATCCTTAATCATTTAAATTTACAGCTATATCAAGGGCAATCAGAAATTGTTAGGGCCTATCAGGGGGTAGCCAGTCTCTATGGAGGGAGCAGAGTCTGTTTAGTGACCTGGCTCTGCTTAGGGGGGCTCTCGGACTGATGTTGCAGGTGAGAATCTGTAACATTCCGTATGTGGGTTGAGACTGACTCACTACCAAAAGTTCAGTTTTGGCTAACACTAAAAAGAAAAACCTCATTAAAAAAATACTGTTTGATAGGAAAACAGCTCAGGTATCCATCCAATTAGTAGAAAGCAAATGAATTAGCTGGAAGAGGTAGAAGATAAGAAGGAGTTCTTATTAAATATCAAAAATATGTCATATACTTACATAATAGCTTACCCCCATTAATCCTCATCACAATCTGTAAACAAGAATGAGTCTAATTTTGAAAAAGAAAAACCCTCAGCCAAGAGGCTGAGGCAGGAGGATCTTCTTGAGTTTAAGGCTAGCCTAGACTACATAGTGAATTCAAAGCTAACCTGAACTGCATGATAGGTCACTGTCACAAACAAAACAACAATCCCCCCAAAAATCCTGAGGTCGATGAATCCAGTGATTTTTTTTTAGCTTGAGCAAACATTAAAATTAAAATCACTTCAATTGGGGTAGGAGGATTTGCAATACTTACCTATTTTATTTCTAGCCCACACCTCCAGGGTTTGCAATATTGTTGACTGGGCATTGAAACCTTTAGAAGTACTCTGGAAGCACTCATGTGCATTGAGAAAGTTGAGGACCACTGATTCAGGCCAGAGTTCATAGGATTAAAATGAGCCTTGAGTCACAGTAAAACTCAGATGACTCACAATACACCGTCTTGGGTTTATTCTGGAAAAAAACTCATGGTCAAGCTGAAATTCTGAAATGGGATTATGTTGGAAGACCTGACTTGTGAAAAATGTATTTTGATCATAGAAACAAAATCCTGGAGGGAAATTTTCCATTATTTTGTTGTTCTGATGATCTGAGAAGTCTGACCTGTGAAGCCAATATTATCATTAAGACATCCTTGTAATTAGGAAACTAAAATCCTGGAACTTTCTAGCTTTGCCATATTGTCAGTGACAAAAGCTAGAATTAAACTCAGAACAGTAGTCTTTGCAGTATTGAAGCTCGTTAGGGATGGTGAGACAGCTCAGTGGACTAGGCACCTGCTTAGGCAAGCACAGGGGCCTTGGTTCAGTCTCTGGCACCACATGTTGTGCTGGCCTCACCCCTAGGTGCACTGGGCAGGCCCTGGAGTCCAGGTGTGGTGGCACATGCCTGCGGTCCCAGCATCAGGAGGACCCCAATCAGTGGTCCTCCCGAATCAGGAGGCTGATGAGGATCACTACGAGTCTGAGCTGCGCAATGAGATCCTGTACCAGGTACTTTAAAAAAAAAAGAAATTCTTTAATGTACCATATATTTTATTCCAGAAGTTGTCTCATTTGATCCTCAACACTCCAAATGACTACACTTTTACTCTTTTAGGTAATAAAGAATTATCTGTTTTCAAAGACTTTCTGAAAAAGGATGAAATTTTCAGTATGTTAATAGAACTTATTGCAAGATCATCTAACATCCTGAAAGTCTTAGCTTTCATGACTGCAAACTGAAGCAATGACATCAAATGTTATTGATTGATTGTGCTAGGACTAAATCCAGGGCCTGGTGTGTACTACACAAGTGCTTTACCATTGAGCCACGTTTCCATCATCACTAAACATTTTTAATGATATTGTGGCTATAAGTACATTTTAAAGGCTTTGGGAAAAAGAAAATTATTTTACAAAAGGAAGAATAAAAATATGTTTCCTCTATAGCACATATGAAAATATGTTAGTATCTTATTTTAAATATTAAAATAAATAATTAACATGCCAAATTTTCAGTGTATTGTCAAATTAAAAGTATGAAATAGTAACACCAGCTGTCATTATGCAACATGATACTATCTTTCTTGGTAAATTTCTAGTGTCTGTTAATATAGCATCAGTTTAAGACATAAGCAGAGTTTTCAGGTAGGAGACAGGTAAGATGAGGGTGCTTCAATTAGGTGGGACAGTGAAGTCAAGGAATGGAGCTTATAAGGTATGACTAGGATACCATGTGCACAGAGGGGAGCCACTAGGCCTAGCTCAGCAGGGACCCTAAATGGACTCGTGTGGCATAGAACTATTTTGTTCTAGATTTGCAATGTTCTATACAGTGGGCATTGACATCAAGATGGTACTGTGCATTGGAAATGTCATTAGACAAAATTAAAATGTACTCAAAAGGTACCATTTCTAATGTCATATCAATTATTACTGTACTGTATTTAAAATATTTTTTAAAAAGGTAAAAAGAGAAAGAAGAACACATTAAGATTTCTTGAAAGCAAGTGGTAATAGTCAATCATATGTCCAATCATACATGACTATATCTCTTAATTTGAGCAACAGATTTGATGATAAAAATAGATAATATGAGGGCTGCGCAAAGAGCCCAGTGGATTAAAGTGCCTGCAAGCAGGTGCGGGGGCCAGAGGTTGGATACCTGGGCCTTAGTGCTGGCCCTGCCCGTAGGGCATGCTAAAATGGTGACTGAGGCTGGGCATGGTGGCTCATGCATGTAATCCCAGCTTTTGGGAGGCTGTAAACAGGCAGATCACTATGAGTCCATTTTAATAGTGAGATCCCAAACAACCTGTAGATCCTTTCCTAAAAAAAAAAAAAACAAAAAAAAGAAAACAAAAAAGAAGATAATATGGCAATCATTGTTAATCAGCTCCTCTTGTTTTTTATTTTTTTTACTTTTTGCAGAACCAGGGATTGAACTCAGGCTCTTGCACTTGCCAGGGAAGCACTCATTCCACTGAGCTATCTCCTCAGCCCTAGCTACTCTTGTTTTGAAAATCTGTAACATATGTATTGTTGTATGTTACCGTGTTTCTGTCTTTGTTTCTGATTTTTGTTCTTGCTTTTATTTTTACCTTCAAAATTAAATTAGAAAAATAAAGTATGGATCAATTTCCAAAGACTGGAAAAGGTTAAATGTCTAATAAGTAACTTTTATATTCATTATGTGTTAAAAATAATAGTTTTGATCTGTGGATTAAATAAAATCAATAAAAATATTTTTACCTGTTTCTTTAATTTGTCAGCATTATCATCTTTTGGTGTTGGCCTACGTCACGCTGAGGAAGTGCTCTACCACTCACTGCATCCCAGCCTAGCCTTTTCTTCAATGTACTTACCTGCAGATTTATAATTATACGTCTGACTTGTATTATATTTATACTGATTGGGGCTGTTCTAGATCATGTGTGAGCAGACTACTAGCTTCAGGCCCTTGGTTCTGAAGAAAACCAAAACCCAGCCAACCAACCAACCAACCAGCCATCCACCCCACACCCCTGCTGCCGATGCTCTAGATTCTGACTACTCTATTTGTCATGGGGCAGCCGCCCTGGCAACCCCAAAGCCTGTTAGAATTGCAGAACTTCACATTTATACCTGGACCTACTGAGTCTCTAGCGACCATCAAAAGATATGCTAGGATTCTAAGTCACATTACCTAAGTATTTGTCAACATTTTAATTAATGAGGTGGAAAAATGTTTTATTCAAAAAATTTTATCCTCGTCTGCGGGACGCCCAGATCTACCCTAGCCCAGGCCTGGGGAGTGTTTGGGACACCTTCTGGCTACACTGCATCACTGAGACCTGTCTGGTCCAAAACCAGGAATAGCATGTGAGTGAGGCCCCTTTTGCCCCTTTGGGAGCCCCATACCACTCTACGCCCCCCCCCCCACCTCCCGCACAACTGCCCAGTGAGGGAGATCTGCTGGGTTCCAGATCCAGCCCTAGCCCAGGCTCAGAGAGTGTGTGAGAGAGCTTCCCCTCTCCCCTAGTCTGCTTGTCCCCTTCAGATGCAGCTCAGGCCTGGCATACAGGCCTAGGGTGAATCTCGGCAGGTGTAGTCCTTGCAGAGAGAGTAGGGGACAGAACCAGCCAGCTAGTCCAGGAGCAGAACATCTTGCCAGAGGGGCACAGCAGGTTCACTCCCAAGGGCTGCAGCAGGAAGGAGCAGAGCACAGCAGCCAGACCCAAGCCAGGCACAACTGGACAAATTCAAACTTTCTAGATCTACACCTGAATTGCAGTAGAAGCTAAGATTATAACTACACCAAGGCTGTACAACAAAGTTCAGAAGACAGTGCTACACAAAATGACTACGAGGGGGAACAAAATGCAACCTCAGACCCCAAGCCCATCCATACCAAGTGCACAGGACTCTAGCACAGAACAAATTGGGAATCACACAGCTGAAATGAATGAATCAATAGTGTTTGAAATAAAGAAACAGCTGCAAAAAGGTATAGAGGAACTCAGAACCGACATAAAAAAAGAAATCTCTTAATTAATAGTGTTTGAACTAAAGAATCAAATGCAGAAACATATGGAAAAATCCCAATGCCCACCCAAAGCAAATGCAAAGGACACTAGCTCAGCTGAAATCTATGAATTAATAGCATCAGAAGTAAATAAGCAAAAGTAGAAAGGTATAGAGAAACTCAGAGCAGAATTAATGTCTGAAATAACAAAAAAGAAAACTCTAAATTCATAGCATCTTAAATAAAGAATCAAATACAGAAACATATGTAGGAAGCCCAATCTGAAAAAATTCTGCAGTAAAAGAATTAACAACTGCTTCTAAAGAAGACCTTGATAAAAAAAAAAATAGAGGAGATTACAAAAATGATGGATTCCTTGAATGAGCAATACAGGAAAGAAATAGATCACATGAAGAAGAGTCAAAGAGATACAGAGGAACTTAAAATCTCAATCACAAGCTTGCATAACCATTTGAGTGAAAGTAAAGACAGAATCTCAGATCTTGAAGACACTGGTGCAGCTAGTGAAAAGGTAAGAAAAGATCGCTTAAAAACAAGTAGGATGCAAGAAAAAATAATTCATCATCTGCAAGATGATGGAAAGATGAATAATGTGAAACTAGTAGGCATCAATGAGAAAGAGTCAATACAAATGGTATTAAAAAAATATGGGTGGAAATAATAGCTGAAAACTTAGCAAAACAATCTGACATTCAGGTAACCAAAGCATACAGAATGCCAAGTAACTTCAACCAAATTAAAAACATACCAAGACATATAATAATCAAGATCCCAGAAATCCAGCATAAGAATAATATACTGAAAGCCACTAGAGAAAAGAAGCAGATCACATTCAAAGGAACACCCATCAGAATTACAGCCGATTTCTCTTCACGAACCATGAAGGCAAGGAGAGCATGGAGCAGAGTTCTTCAAGCCCTCTATGAAAACAAATTTCATCCTAGACTACTATACCCTGCAAAACTCTCTTTCAAGTTTGATTGAGAAATGAAATACTTCCATGACAAATAACAACTAAAGAATTTCATGATGACAAAGCCAACCCTACACAGACTACTGAAAGATGTTCTAGAGAGGGACCACAATGATTAGAACTCCATCAAGGAACCCTCTAAATAGGGCAAACAATTAAACACAGGACAAAAAGGAGTAAACAATAGCAGGTAAATAACATGCCAATCATAAGTCAACACATCTCAATTATAACCATCAATGTAAATGGATTCAATTCACCAGTTAAGAGAGAAAGACTGGCACAGTGGATTAGGAAACAGAAGAAAACACTATGCTGTATACAAGAAACACACTTAACTCAAAAAGACATTCATAGGCTTAAAATCAAAGGATAGAAAAGAGTATTACTCACCCCAGAACCTCAGAAAAAAGCAGGAGTAGCAATCCTGTTCTCAGACAGTCTCAACTTCAAACCAAGAATGATCAAATGAAATAAAGAAGGCCACTACATATTGGTTAGGGGAGAAGTTCAAGAGGAAGAGGTAACTCTCATAAATATCTGTGCACCAAACACAGGAGCACCCAACTATATAAGACAAATCTTTTTTTTTTTTTTTTTAAACACAAAACACTAGGATTTATTTCTTTTCTAATTGCAATTTTGTCCCAAATGACCAACCTCTTCTGCACCTTCCAGTCCTCGGAAAGTCATCTTTTGTTGGTTTCTTGAGACAGTCTCACTAAGATGCCCGGGCTGCTGGCTCAAACTCAAACTTTCCATCCTCCTACCTCAGCCTCCCAGAGTGCTGAAATTACAGGCTGTATCCATCATCCCCAGCTAGAGATTCCCCCCCCCTCTCTCTCTTTCCCTCTCTCTCTCTTCCTCTTTCCTGTTGCTTGCTTATTTGTATTTTGAGATGGGGTCTCGCTCTGTATTCCAGGAAGGTCCTGAAATCACTCTGTAATGTAGGATGGCCTCAAATTCATGGCAATCCTCCTGCCTCAGCCTGCCAAGTGCTGGGATTACAGGTCTGCACCACCATGCTCAACCTAAGTGTCACTTTTAATGAGAAATCTTCTCTTCTTTGATTGCCAATAAGTGGCTGCACAGATCCTGGGTACTTCTCTTACCCACAATAATGGCAGACATAATAATTCAATAATAATTAATTTCACTACTTCCCAAGAGGAAGAAAAAACTACCATAGGGTGGGGCTAATTGTCTAGCTACCAAGGGGATTTTTCCCCCAGGACCATCCCTAATGGTCTGGACCTCCCAACCTGACTCCAACCAGCCCCATTCCATTGTAGCTTAGCCCCAGGAATTCTGTGTCACCATACCCTTTGCCCATGGGAGGAAATAAAGTGAAGCCAGGTGTGTTGCATGCACCTGTAACCTCAGCACTCAGGAGGCTGAGGCAGGAGGATCACCACAAATTCAAGGCCAGCCTGGACTACATAGTGAGACCCTGTTTCAAAAACAAAGACACACACACAAAAAAATACCTGAAGGAAAAGAGCAGGGGAGCAGGGGAGGGATGACATACTGTGAGGTGGGTGCCGGTACAGTGGCACAGGCCTGTAATTCTTGCTATTCAGGAGGCTGAGGAGGAGGGTCACAAGTTCAAGGCCACCCTGGACAATTTAGCAAGACCCTGTCTCAAAACTTTAAGTAGGTCTAGGGGTGCATCTGGGGAGCAGAGTGCTCACATTTATGTGGCCCTGGGTTCCAGCCCCAGCCCTGCAAAGAGAACATAAATAAAGTCATTAGACCTCAGTCTAAGGTCTGCATCCTGATGAGTGTACTTAACTTTACATCCTATAGGCCCCTCAGCTAAACACCCCAACTGAGTTCAGTTTCTCCTTTTTGTCCCTTATAACATGGATTTGGAAGGGACCATCCAAACCATAGCGCTGGAATAAAAATCCCACGGGAGACACCGTCCCCAAGCCTCATGTGTGCTAGCTATTTTGATCACCAGGCAACTAGGTGACCCACAGGCGCAGCTACAACCCCCATTTCAGAGGGAGAAACTGAGCGAGGTATGGGGATGAGGAGTAACAAAGCTACCACAGACCCTGCCAAGGACCCGCTCTACTCCTCATCGTCTGGGTGCCCCCCCCCACTCCTGTGCGGCCTGCTCCAGGCTGGCTTGGGCAACCAGGAGCATGGCGGTGTCCCCAAAATCAGGGTCTGTCTGTGCCCACGTTGCAAGCGGAGCCGACAAACAGCAGATGGATGCCGAGCTCAGATGAGGGTGATTTGGCCCAACCTGTCCCAGAAGACACTAGACCTGCTGGTCACCTTGCATAAGCATAAGGGCAAGCTGGTCCAGGAGACCCCGTAGAACAGGGCCCCTGGGAGGGAAGGCGGGCCCAGGGAAGTGGCACTGTGAGCTCACTCTGTCTGTGCCCGCAGCCAATGACCTGACGGTGGAGAGGACCTACATGGCTGTGATGATCATGGAGTACAACCGGCAGAGCCAGGCCGAGAAGCTGCAGGCCATGCGCGAGGAGCAGGTGCGTCCGCGCTCGGCCTCGGCGGTGCTGGGAGACAGGGAGCAACAAATCTTAGTGGACAGGAAAAATCTAATATCCAAGACCACAGTCTTAAGAGGAGACCTTAAGACCACCTTAGCTCAAAAAGATAGGTCACCCAGACAAAAAATTAACAAAGAAGTAGCAGAACTGAAACAGAGCTTGGAACAAATGGACTTGGTGGACATATACAGAGTGTTCCACCCAACCACAGCTGAATATATATGTATTTTTTCAACTCTACATGGGTCATTTTCTAAAATAGACTACAGATTAGTTCAAAGGTCATGCTTAAGTATATGCAAGAAAACAGTGATTATTCCATGCATATTATCTGACCATAGTGCAATGAAACTGGAAATAAATGACAAAAGAAACCAGAAAACCATCTAAATACATGGAAATTAAACAACACTCTACTCAGTGATCAATGGGTCACAGATGAAATTAAACAAGAAATTGAACATTATGCACAATTCAATGAAAATTCAACCACAACTTACCGGAATTTATGGTATGCAATGAAAACAATTCTCAGAGGAAATTTATAGCTATGAACTTACACATTAGGAAAACAGAATGGGAACAAATAAACACCCTAATGCTGCACCCCTGACATCTAGAAAAGGAAGAGCAAACCAAACCCAGAGCCCAAACACGGGACAACTCATAAAGATTAGAGCAGAAATTAATTCAGTTGAGATGAAGAAAACATTTCAAAGAATTAACAAATCAAAAAGCTGGTTCTTTGAAAGACTAAATAAAATTGATAAGCCCCTAGCTAACCTCATCAAAAAAGAGGAACTAGAAAATTCAAATACAACCAATAAGGAATGAAAAGGGTGAAATCACCACAGACCCAGTGGAAATTCAGAAGATTATCAATAGCTACTTTGAGAATCTTCACTCTCACAGAATAGAAGACACATAAGAAATGGACAGATTCCTTGAAAGCTACAAATTACCAAAACTGAATCAAGAAGATAGAACAACTCTCAATAACCCAATAATCGCAAATGAAATATGAAACGTAATTAAAAGCCTGCCAAGAAAGAAAAGTCCAGGTCCTGGTAGATTCTACAAGAAATTTATAGAAGATATAATCCCTACACTCCTCAAACTCTTCAAGGAAATTAAAAAGGAAGCAGTTCCCCCCAAATCATTCCTGGAGGCAAGTATTATACTGATTCCAAAACCAGGGAAAGACACAACTTAAAAAAAGAACTACAGACCAATCTCCTTCATGAACATAGATGTAAAAATCCTCAATAAAATCCTAGCAAACAGAATACAGCAAATCATCAAGAAGATCATACACCATGACCAGGTAGGATTCACCACAGGAATGCAAGGATGGCTCAATATTCAAAAATCAATAAATGAAATACACTATATTAATAGACTGAAATCTAAAAACCACATGATCATTTCAGTTGATGCAGAAAAAGCTTTTGACAAAGTCCAACATTCATTCATGCTCAAAACCCTACAGAAAATTGGAATAGATGGACTTTACCTTAACTTGATAAAAGCCATCTATGACAATCCAATGGCTAATATAATTCTAAATGGCAAAAAAGTGGAATCTTTTACTCTCAGATCTGGTACAGGACAATGGTGTCCTTTACTATTCATTATAGCATTGGAATCATTAGCTACAGCCATTAGACAAAAGAGAGATAACAGGAATAAGAATAAGTACAGAAGAAGTTAATTATCACTATTTGCAGATGATATGACATTTTACTTGGAAGATCCAAAAAACTCCACCAAGAAGCTACTAGAACTGATACACAAATTCAGTAGCATAGCAGGATACAATGTTAGTAGCTTTCCTCTACACAGATAACAAACACATTGAGAGGGAAATCATAGAAACAGTACCTTTTTACAATAGCACCATGGAAAATTAAACACCTTGGAATTCACTTAATCAAAGAAGCCAAAGATCTTTTCACAGAAAATTATAGTAATCTAAGAAAAGAGATCATAGAGGATTTCAGAAAATGGAAAGATATTCCTTACTGCTGGAGTGGAAGAGCCAACATTGTGAAGATGGCCATACCCCCAAAATTGTTGTGCTGATTTAATGTAATCCCTATAAAACTACCACCAACATACCTCCCAGACCTACAGAAATCATTCCTAAAATTTATTTGGAACTAGAAAAGACCTAGAATAGCAAAGGCAATCCTGGACAACAAACACAAGGCAGGAGGCATTACAATTCCTGACTTGAAATTATACCACAAAGCTACTGTGATAAAATCAACATGGTATTGGCAGTGCAATACACCTGAGGATAAATGGAATAGATTAGAAGATGCACAGGCCTTCTAGGAACACACTCACCCACTTGATCTTTGACAAAGGGGCCAAACATATTTACTGGAAGAAAGACATCCTCTTTCATAAATGGTGCTAGAAAAACTGGCTCTCTACATGCTGAAAACTAAAACTTGACCCAGGTCTATCACTATGCACTAAGGTAATGTCAAAATGGATGAAAAAAATCTAAACAATAAAACAGAAACACTACATATCCTGGAAGAGAAAATAGGAGGGACTCTTGACAATATAAGGGTAGGCAAAGAGTTCATGAGCAAACATGTAATCACATAGGAAACGTTTGAAAAAAGTAACAACTGGTACCAACTCTTATTGAGAAGTTTTTTGCACATCAAAAGAAATTACCAACAAAATGAAAAAACAACCCACAAATTTTGAAAAAATCTTAACTAGTAAGCACTCAGACAACCATCTGCTCTCTAGGATTTATAAAGAACTAGAATACACTAGGGTCCTTAAATTTAAGGACTCAATCCAGAAATAAGCATCTGAGATAAATACACACTTCTCAGAGGACGAAATTAAAGAAGTGACTAAATATATGAAAAAATGCTCCACATCGCTAGCCATCCACAAAATGCAAATTAAAACACTACAGAAATACTTTCTCACCCCAGAAAGAATGGCTATCATAAACAAATCAACCAAAAATAATTGATGGACAGGATGTGGGGAAAAGGCAACACTTCTCCACTGCTGGTGGGAATGTAGACTGATACAACCATTATGGCAATCAGTGTGGAGTCCCCTTAAAAAACTAGGACTGGAAATCCCTTTCAAGCTGGCTATCCCTGTACTGGGAATTTTTCTGGAGGAACTGAAATTATCATATCATAGGGATATATGTGTACCTATGTTTATAGCAGTATAATTTGTGATAGCCAAATCTTGGAAAGAACCAAGATGCCCGTCACATGAGGAATGGTTGAAAGATATGGTATTTTTATATAATGGATTGTTACTCAGCTATAAAGAATGATAAACTTGAAGCCTTCATATTTAAGTGGATTCCGCTTAAAGGTATATTTATAAGCGAAATAAACCAGATCCACATATGTAAATATCGTATAGTCTGTCTAGTATAAGTACTCAAAAGAAGAATTACAAATAGAAAGATATAACACAATAAAAAGGAAAGTGAAAACTTGAGGATAGGGCAATGAGGGCAAGGAGAAAAGCTGGGAAATGTGACGGGGCAAAGCCATACATTTATACGATGGGGAGGGGCAATGATCCCAGGAAACATCAGCATGTTTTTGGAAGTAGTAGTTAACTGGTAGGATTCTCACCCTGACTAACTATATATGCTGATACCTCTGAACCAAGCAACGGCACTGAAGATAGCGATGGGTAATACAAGGGTCATACTTGGAATGCCTGTCATTCTGGTCTGCTAAATACATATTTCTTGTCATGACATACCAGTTATTACATACTGTCTCACAAGTAAAAGTTTGTGTTTTTTTATTTATGGGTAATAAGTGAAAAAAGGACACAAAAAAGTTACAGGACTGTCCTGCTATAGTGCTGTATATGGTTAGATTTCTAAATTTCTGTGCAAAAATATGTGTATATTCCTATTTTTTTTTGTCTTTTTGAGACAGGGTCTCACTATGTAGTTCAGGCTGGCCTTAAGCTCACTTTGTAGCTCAGGCTGATCTTGAACTCACAACAATCCTCCTGCCTCAGCTCCCAAGTGCTGGGATTACAGGTATGCGCCACCACGCCCGGCTATTCCTATTTTTTAAAATTTTTTCTTCCTCATATTCTGTAAGGACTTAATGTTCAATACATCAATACTTGATGGAAAATACCTGTTACACATTATGCCTAAGATGTTTAGAATTTAGACAGATAGGGTAAACCAAACTGCATATGTTGCAGGGAATTAATCAGCTTCTCTTCTGGAGGGTTAACAACCTAATATCACAAATCAAAAATTGGAGAAAAGGTAGGGCTGCAAGGTCAGCTAACATTTTGGCCCTAATCTTTCAAAGTCAGTGAAGACTCAGGACATAGGAGAACCTCTACTGTAACATCATGTAACTCAATTGTGCCCCGAATTTTCTGATCAAGGAGATTATAGAGCCATAGAGAAATGTGATAGGTGATTTAGAGTGTGCCTAAAGGGAGTCACATGGAAAGAAAACTTTCTCTGAGGCTTTCACAAAAAGCAAATTGGTCAAGCAATGGCCGTGAGTCATCCATATGGCTGACACTGACAAAGGATCTGCAAAGCGCAGTTCAGAGTTACAGGATAAAGCCTGAGGGGACTTGACTGACCTTATCAGATACATTTCTTGTTACATTTCTTGTTATATGGGTCTTGCTTTATCTTGATCTTAACCATTCAGTAGAAAAGTATGAAAATGAAGTATATAAAGTAAAGCCATATTAATATGCTGAGGTGTAAAAGGCTCAAGTCAACAACTTCTGTGGATAACCCACTAGTATTGTGGACTGTTAGAGTGTTTTGCTGAATTCAAGCACCTATAATAATTGAATGTCGATAGAAAACCTATGTCTGACAGACTAAACAAAAGAAGGGGATACAAAGGAAGGACCATTTTACATTTGTATATACAGAATTGTTAGGATAGATATGCAGCTACTTTGGCTTAATTCTATGAGAAGAAAGATTTGTACTAACAGTGTTTTGTCAGGATATCCTGTCTGCTTCTTGTACTATGGATAACCGCTATGAAGATAACAATGTAGGGCCGGGGAGATGGCTCAGTGGAATAAGTGCTTCCTGGCAAGCACAAGGGCCTGAGTTCAATCCCCAGTTCTGCCAACCCCCCCCCAAAAAAAAAAACCCAAAGCTTTACATAAGAAATATAAAGTTCATGTGTTGGTATATAAGTCTTGATCTACCTAGGTCTTAACCATCCAGCAGAAAAATATAAAAATGAAGTATACATCATGGGGCCATAATATTAAGCTGAGGTGTAAATGGCTATGGTTGACAACTTCTTTGAATAACTCACTATTGTTGTGGAATGCTGGACTGTGTTGGATTGTGGTGTCAAATTCAAGCACCTAAGTTAGTTGAATGACAATGGAGTGCCCACCTTTGACAGGTGTAGACAAAGGAAAGGGTGTAGAAAGAAAAAATCATGATGTGTGTGTACAGACAGTACGGTTGGGATAGATAACGCTGTGCTTCCACATAATCCTATGAGAGGCAAGATCTGCACTAATGGTGGTTGGACAGGATATTATGTTGGCTTCTAGTACTATGGTCATCCACTAGGAAAATAATTATTGAATTTTTGATATAATTCAGGTATAAAAAATAAGATAAGTAAGCAGCTACACTCTTAATTTACTGATAAGAGACATCTGCTAAAATAATATGTAAATATATCATGTATGCACCTTGTTCGATACCAAAACATTATGAAAACAGTTTGCAATGTATTAATTTATCGAATCTGTCTTGTTAAGGAGTCTTGAAACTGTCTGATTGATATTTGTACTTCAAAAAACTAAAAAATAAATTAAAAAAAAGAAGATAACAATGTAAAAAGTATTAATTATTAAGACCTGAGAGATGGCTCAGTAGAATAAGTGCTTCTCTGGCAAGCAAAAGGGTCTGGGTTCAATCCCTGGTTCCACAAAAAGAAAAAAAGTATTAATTATTGAAACTGTCCTATTAATCAGCTTTTAAACTATCTCCTTGATATTTGTCTCTCAAGAAAATAAAATAAAAAAATCAGGAAAAAAATTTTATCCTGGAAAAAGTCCCCTAATTAACACTATGCTTGAGAAAAATTGAAGTATATTAAAGAGATCAAACTAAGTCTTTTTAATTTGGTTCCCTGCTTTCCAAACTTACTTTTTTCCCTATGAAACAAGAAATGTAGTTTTGATATTCAGTATACATAGACATGCATTTAATTTCCTTACATCTTTTAAGAATATTTTTAGAGCCATATTCTTTTCTTAGTGGTTTTCTTTCCTGCTAGTAAAATCTATTGATTTATTATTTTGGTAGTATCCCAAGATAATTACATATATGTTTCCAAAATTTTCTTGTTATCAGAACAGAGAACAGAGAAACAGATCTATGCACTTGCAGCCACTTGATCATCAGCAAAAATGCAAGAGTACACAATGGGGAAAGGACCGTGTCTGTAAGAGATGTTACTGGAGACCTGGCTTCTCCATACAGAAGAATGAAGCGAACCTTGTCCTTCACCGTCCACAAAAATCTCTTCAAAGCAGATTAAAGACAAATGTAAGGTCTGATACTATGAAACTACAAGAAGATGGAAAATCCTCTGAAATATTGCTGTGGACAAATATATTATTTTGAATAAGACTCCAAAAACAAAGGTTATAAAATAAAAGACAAATGAGATTACATCAAATAAAAAGCGTAACAGCAAAGGAAGCAATCAACAGAGTGAAAAGACAGCTTATAAATTGGGAAAACTATGTATAAACCACTAGTCTTACAAGACATTAATGTTTAGGATATTTAAAGAACCAACACAATATACAAAAAAATCCAAATCATCTGATTTTAAAATCCACAAAAGGCCTGAGTAGACACTCCTCAAAACAAAATATCCAGGGCTGGGGTTATAGCTCAGTGGGACAGAGCCTGTCTGGGAAGCACAAGGTTCTGAGTTTAATTCCCAAAGCCATCCTCCAGCAAAATATCTGCATTTCTGCATTTCTTATATATTCATTTACTTTTGAGAAGTGACTACAATGTAAGTCTCACATTTTATTAGAACACAACTGTTTAGATACTTTGCATTGTTGTTTCATAATACCTAAGATTTTGATTAATACATATATATTCTTCTGTATTTTTAGGGAAGGGTCTAGAGGATATTCAGAATCTCACTACTAGAACAGACTCATAGTGATCCCCCTGTTTATAGCCTCCAAAGAGCTGGAACTACAGGCATGCACTACCGTACCCAGCCTCAATCGCTGTCTCAGTGCACTCCTGGAGCGGGGCGGAACAGCAGGCCCAGAGATGGAACCCCACCTGCTTGCAGGTGCTTCAATCTGCTGAGCTATTAAGCTGACCCTTGGATTAATATTTTTAAGGTGATTCCAATAAGATAGATTTATTTCATGCTCTATATAAGAAAGATATTGCCTGAGTCCACAAGTAACTCAGAATATCTCAGCCTCATTGTTGTGTTGTTTAGGTCACACATGCTTGCTGATTCCATGGTAAGAGAGCCATGTTTATTATTATTATTTATTATTAAAGCTGTGTTGCATCAAAGTAGTGGGAATTGTAGCCTGTGTAAAAATAATAAGCACAGGTTCTGCTGTCTGTGAGCTCTCATTGTAGGGTGTGTTCAGAACAGATATTATTTACACTGGAAGAAGCATTGGGAAACAATTCATCATCAATAGCATTCATTTTTTTTTTTTGGTTCACAAGGCAGTCAGTTTTATTTTATTTTTAAGAGTAAAAAAGGGGGGTGTTGGAAATGGCTCAGTGGAATAAGTGCTTGCGTTCAATCCCTGTTTCTGCCAAAAAAAGACAGAAAGAAAGAAGAGAGAGAGAGAGAGAGAAAGAGAGAGAGAGAGAGAGAGAGAGAGAATTCCAGATTGTATTTAGCTGGGCATGGTGGCGCCTGCCTATAATCCCAGCACTTGGGAG
>PVKA01005603.1:0-89313 GCA_004027165.1 Ctenomys sociabilis | reverse complement strand
TTCTTTCCTTCCTTTTTTCCTCTTTTCTTTTCATTCTCTTTCTTTCCTTTTCTTCCTCTCTCCCCCTTCCTTCCCCTTCCACCCTTTCTTCTTCCATCTTCTTTCTCTTGCTGTCCCTCTGTCCCTCTCTCCTTTCTTCTCTCTCCTTCTTTCTTCTGGGGATTGAATCCAGGGCCTTTACAATAAACTACATTCCCAGCTCTTTTTTATTTTGAGACTCACTAACTTGCCCAGGCTGGGCTCAAACTTGTACTCCTCTTGCCTCAGCCTCTTAGAGGGCTAGGTGTAGCCTAGCAGGTATGCACAAAGAACTCCTGGGTTATTTATTTATTTAATACCAGGAATTAAACTCAGGACCTCAGAGGCAGGCACTGTGCCACTGAGGCACTTATGGTTCTTTCTACCTTTGAACACACTCTGTTATAGGCACACAAAAGACCACAATTGTTTCTCAGCCATGTACTCTATATTTTTGTGAATCTGAACTACCACCATTTTTAGTGACTCCTTATCATCCTTCAAAGCCTAATAAATGCCTCCTCTTGCAGGAGGCCTTCTCTGACTCTTATCTGTAAGTGAAAATGAATGCTTATTCCATGTGTTTCTCATTTCATCTGTTACTGCACTTTGTAATCCACAGTTATCTTTTGTCTATCTTCCCTTGAAGAATAGGATCTCTTTAAGGGTAGCGGGCATGTAAGTTTATTACTATGCCCTCCAGGTTTGGCACCAGGCCCAGTATAAAACAACCTGAAGAAAGCTTTGTTGAATTGCCCTGTTGTGAAAAGCATACTTCACATGTAAAGATTCAGAGGGCAACTTGTGTACAGAGCACCTGCTAAGTGCCATGGTGCTATGTGTTCATAAATACTCATTTTATCTATATAATACTCTGGTGGTATAAATGTGGTCCTTTGGCCTACTTGACAGCAAGGCAGCTGAATCTCAGAAAACAGAAGTGCCTTGCCTAGGGGCTCATACTGAGCTACTGAACCCAGGTCTTCTGGCTTCTAGGCCAGGACTTTTTGTTCACAGCCTTCAGCCTTCTGCTACCTCACTGTGAATTCATGTTGAACATATCCCATTAGGCCACCCCATGAGGATGGCCCCTAAAACTCTATTATATCATATAAGTGCATTCCTATCCCCACTTACCAAGAAGGGTCTGTCATCACATCTCGGCCATCAAAGGAGTATATCGGAACATGTGCATTGAACTGACCACCATCTCCAGAAAAGATTGAGTCCCAATTATTAAAAAGTACTTGGCCCTATGAGGATAAATATCATATTAGAATCATGTATGTCAACTGTTCCAATTCCTCTGGAGACTGACACACCCAGAAAACAATAAAAACAAGTTTCTTTTTACCTTGAGGTTCACTATTGGAAGGCTGTATCTCTCTGCCTTCCTCACAATTGTGGAGAGATCTTGCAAATGGGAAGATAAGAATGCTCGGAAGGTGGACAACAGTCCTGCAGCCCTGGCCTGCTGGAAGCACTGAAAGTCAGCTCGAATGTCCCCGGAAAACGGCATGTTGAGAGCAATCAAGTGCAGCTGAAAAGAATGAGAGAATATCTTAAAGAAGATCCCAGCTATCTGCGGACTGAAAATACTGTACATGTAGCAGCACAATATTTCCATCAGCACACTCTACAAATGGACTTCTCTTGTACCCTATGGGTCATGATTCCATATGGGTCTACAGGATGGATTTCAAGGAAATAGCTGTAGCTCAGTCCCACAAGTAACACTTGGCCACCAGTAAGTGTCATGGTCATTATCCATATCCACAACACACTAGAACTTTATGTGATAGCCTATCCCCAAACTGTCAGAAGTGATGGTCATTTATTTGTCATTCCAGTATTTATCTTATGTTTTATTCTTAGTACTTCTTTACTATCATGAAAACTTTTTCTTAGTTCAATTGTTTTGAAACACTTAATTTTAAATTAATTACTATTTAATTTTCTGAATATTGCTTAATCTTAATTTTTGTTTTAAGATTTATACTATATCTTTGAATTATAATTTATCTAAAAGAAAAAAATAAATAAAATTCATATATGGTTCAAATGAAAATACTGTACATGACAGATGATCTCAACCTGAACTTACATGAGAACTACAGCTGCTGAAGGACCATCCCTGTAGCAGGAAAACTATGGTTCCCCAAGCAATCTATTTCAATGCATCTCTGAATAGATGCATTGTGTAAAATGTCTTTCTTCAAGAGAAAGCTAAACAAATCCTATTGGGCCAAAGGAAGCTCTTCACAGATTTAAAACCAGCCTGAAGGCATATGTGTGGGGCAGCTGAGTGTTTCTAACTCAGTCCCCAGTAGCAGTTTTCAGCTGACATTGGTCCTGGATCCCAGAGCCTCTCTGGCTATCTAATGGCTGGGCTTTCTTTAACATCCTGAGAAGAACTGGGCCTGATCACATGGAAAACGGCCCTGAAAGGAAAAGGACACAACACAACCAAGACTGTTGGAGCACAACTTTCTGGAAACTAGGGCTCATATAGCCATTGCAACTGTACTTCTTGGCCACCTTGTTCAGTAGCCAAAAGTAAAAGCTGCCCCACAGTGTGTTTTCTCCCATACTTTCTTGTCATAAACCCAGTGTCACTCTAATGTCATTTCTCCCAGGCCTTTCTAGAATACACGTGATGATTGAGGAATATCAATTGTCCCTTGATCTTTATGCTGTCTCAGGAGGAGCTTTCATCTCATCAACATAGACCTGGGGAGGGCTGTTCAAGCCAGGCTCAAGTCATCAAAGGAAGATAGTATTTCTAAATATTTTAAACCAAAGAATAGAAAATGAGCCCACATATAGACAGGAGGTGGTAGGTTTTTCTCTCCCTGTTTCTGTGCTCTCAGATTAAAACAAAGACTCTATATGTCCCAGCAATCAGGGTTAGCATTGTCCATCTCCCACTTTCCAAGCTTCCCAGACAATGGCCATAGCTGGCCAATATTACAATGGCCAGGACAATAGCCAGTGGCCAAGTTACAAAATCCTGAATGCCCCATGTCATCTTTGTATTTCTGAGGACATCTTTCTCCACTCACCACCCTTCTTCTGTTCTGCACAAGATAGACTCCAAGCCTGCTGCCTTGTTCATCTCTTTTTACTTTTCCTGCTTCGTCCATTGTTACCATACCATATGGGGGTCCAGGCCAAGCAGCACTTTCTCACCTCCTATCCTGCTCCCAACTGTCAGGAGGCTTCCTTAAGAGGCCTCTCAGTGGCTGAAATGAATACTATACATTACCAGCCATTAGCATGGGGAAAGGGCTTCAGTGTACTGCCTGTGGAAACCACTTCTAGGCTACCAGACTTTCAACCTCCACCCTGAAAACACCATGACCCTGGGTGTCCTTGTCATGTGGCTATATTGTCATGCCTTCCTCTTCACATATCTGGAGACTCTGGCACCTGAAGGAAGGGCCCTGTGCTTTCATGACCCTCTGGCCAATGCACATCTGGGGGTATTTCCAAGGGCATCCACAGAGGCCTCAATGGATAGGATTTGTTTCATACCAGGGGCCACCTAAGAATGTATGGGGCAAATGTTGGCCTCCCCTGCCACACTTCTAATCTCTGCATTCTTCCTCTCTTCCCTTAAAGATACAGAGATATTGCTGGAATCACACTCATTTACAAATGGTGACGTCAGGGCCTTGTTCTGTCCTGTTGGTATTTCTCTAGTTGCTGGAACGTTTTTCTAATGAACATATATTATTTTTCTGATGACAAACTTATTTTTATGAAGACAAATATCCTATGACAAAGATAAAGATGGCTATTCTGAGGGTACTGCTAGTTTTGCTAAAATCATAGATAATTCACTATTTTCTCCTTCATTCTCTATAGACACTATCAAAATTTACTACAGTGAATGCATATTACTTTTAAGTGTATTCCGTGAGCTGCCACCCTAGCCTCTTTGGGAGTTCTTTGAAGGATTAGCTGCTTTTCTCTCCCCTTGCCTCTCATTTATTCCTCAACTTGCTAGAATCTTCTTGGTCACTGAAACACTTCGCTGTGTTTTTCAATTTGAAGGATGTGATTTAGCTCTTTCAGCCTCCTGGCAGGTTAGCACCTGCCTGGTATTCCTTTTCCTTGCTATGACTGTTCATATTTCTTTCATCAGTTCTGTGTTTGCTCCACATAGTCTTCCATCTTCCATAATTGCCTGCTAATGACTCCCACATATGTCTCCAGTCTAGCTCCCACTACTGCCTTCTGACCTTCCTATCCTAGTTCCTCATGGCTGTCTCTTCTTGGGTGTCCTTAGGTACCTCAGACATTCATCCTGCCCTGTGAAGTCTTCCTGGGAAGTGGCAGTATTATAGGAAACATCCCTCTTTTGCCTGACAAACCAATGCCTTACTATTTAAAACTATCCACTAAAAGGAGTGCCTTTAGGTTTTCAGTTTTCTTCTTCTGGTTTCTGTGGATAAGACTGAGAGTGGGAAATTGACCCAAGAGAGACCACAGAGATGCTCCTTCCTGAGTCACATGGCATGCGGCTGTGCAAGCAGACAATCACAAGGAGTTGGCGCCAGAATTAGGGCAATGGCAACTAGCAACCAGAGCTGTGTGCCAGGTCACGTGACTCTGCCTGTCGGGCTACAGGGGAGACAGGAAGAGAGACTCTTGCAGAGGGGAAGAGTCTCCTTCCTTAGAAACAGTAAAGCAGAGTCAGAGCAGGGACAGGAGACATCCTGTGACTGAGTTCCACAGGTTTCCCATAATGATTTACATAAAGATCAATAAGATCTTTATTTACTAAGATCTTTATTTAAGTTGGCAAAGGAATAGAGTGAGACTTACTAACCCCAATAAACTGGAACGAGCCCTGAGAAGAACCTGTGACCACTGCTTATCCAAGCCAAAACCTGGCCATCATTCCTAACCTCTCTCATCCTCATTGTACCATATCCCATCATGACCAAATTGGTCACTCCTGTCTCCTTTGTGTCTTTTCAGTTTGCCCATTTCCCCACATGTTTGCTGCTGTCACCTTCATTGAGAAAATTCGGGAACCACCAAACTACTCTTTGGACCTTGGCTCCTATCTTGTCCAATCTATTTGCACACTACAACCAAGATAATTTCTGAACTGCTGATCTTATCATGCAGCTTTCCTACTTTAAACCCATGTGTAGCTCCCCACGGCCCACAGCAAAGGGTCAAAGTCCTTATGTTGGTGGGCAGGCCTTTCATGACCAGCCCTTGCCCGTGCTGAGCCATGCAGAATAAGCTTCTTCTTTCTCTGCCTTTGAATTCTACTCCTTTGGCCAGACTGCCATGCTTACAATCAGCACTTCTCCTTGCCCCCCTCTCTCCCATCTTTCCTCCACCTAGAGCCCTCAATCTTTTTCTCAAAAAGCTCACCCCTGAAATGATAGTCATTTAGGTCTTAATTTAGTGGTCACCTCCTCAAGATCCAGATCATTTCCTCCTCAGCCTTCCTCATAACTCTGGAATCTTGTGTTTGCCCTGCCCAAACAAATTTCTGTACTGCACTGTAATTGCCCATGTTTTATTTGCCTTGTCACCGGTCTATAAGCATTTTGACAGTAGGAACTGTGTACCAAGTCCAAGGCCTAGCAGACAGTAGGCACATTTGGAGTTTGCAAAGAAAAAGCATGAATTGTACTTACAGCAGGATTCTCATAATTGCCACTTAAAATAGGGTTCAGGGGAGGCTGGAGCTGGTATGACTGTTATGTAAAAAAAAAGAAAAGAGGCAGTTGTGAATATGCACTCAGTCTGTTCTTCACAGTACAGTGAGGTACAAGTTCAGTGTTTCTTGGAAAGAGACTTTAGTTTGTCACTGTCTTCAGTGGTGGCCCTCTACCACTCCTCCTTCCTTTCATTCTTTTTTTCTTTTTCATTACTGGAGACTAAACCAAGAGCCTTTGCGCTGAGCCACATCTCCAGCTTTTAAAAACTTTTAAAATTTGAGTCTGAGTCTTGCTAAGTCACTATGTTCCTTAAGCTGACTCATACCTGGAATCTTCCTGCCTCAGGTTCCCAAGGTGCTTGGATGATAGATACACCACCGCACGGCTATTGAAAAGTTCCACAGTCAAACGTAAGTAGGAGTCATCCTCGTAAGTGGAAGGGATACTCTCAAGGCCTTTAAAAACATCCTTGAATCCAGGAAGCAGAGGCCCTGTGCTAAATAACCGACACGTTCACTCAATAAAGCAAGCCACATCTTCAAAGCCTCAGCAAAATGAAGATGTCAGCAGCTGCCTCATATGGTTGCAGCAGGACTTGGCGATGGATCGTGTCAATAACCCATGTTCTTACAAGGAAGAAAAGGTAAAAAAAATTAAAAGGGTCATCTAGATTGCTTGAGCTAAGTAGTGATTTCACAAATAAGCTGAGGCTAAAAGAAAGGAAACCCTTATCCAGGAAGACTTGCAGGAGCAGGAGGTGTCCACCTCTGGGCTCTTTTCTCCCTCTGCTTTAGTATAAGTACCGCGCGCTAACCGATGTGCCACTGGAGCTCCTCTCCCTCTACTTTAGGATGAGAGTGTGCTATTGGCACCCACAAATTTCTAAACCATGAAGTGCTACCTGTTGAATGTGGAGAGTTGACACTGGCTGCCAAGAGGCACTCAGGAGGTTGATTATGAAGAGGCCAAGGCAAGGCAGGGGCGCTACTCACATTGCTGGAAAGCGCTGGGGGTGGAGGGCTGTCAGCAGGAATGGGGATCAGTTCTCCCAGCTTTCAAAACAGTGCATCAAAAATGAAATACCAATTAGAAACTGTTCACCTCTTTTCAAAATGAAAAATGTCACTTATAGCAGTGCACTGTTATTTTTACAGAAATCTGGAGGCAGTTTGTTAAAGGACTTTTAAGAATTACCTGTAACTTTTTCCAACCATCTCGAACACGAATGAAGAACTCTGTGCTGTCCCTCAGATAGATGAATGTCCCTTCTATAACCAAATGTGCTTTCTGCAGCATGTCATTCATGTTGCTGAATGCTGTGACCTGTGAGAAAGGTTTCAGTTGCAAACACTGATGTTATCATTAGAACACAGCCATACCCTCTGTCAAACCAACTAACAGCCAGGTGCTCCCATCCAGTAAGAAGGCTTACTGTATCATACTCCTAAAGGTCAGTCTTTGTGATGAAACAAAAACATTTATTACCTTGAAACACAAAGCTAACTTTTGTAATCAGGCAGTTAAATTGCAGCAAATAATACTCTGTGTGAGCAAAGATGTAACAACAGAGTTGTCTTTTGGTATTAGCAAAACCACCGGCAAGTTTTGCCACTTTCATTTCTTTAAAGCTGCTTTGGTGGCATTAACTAAATGGCGTCATTTCATGCTGCTCCATAACAGGTTTCAAATTTGTTTGCACTTGGAATAAGAAATGCAAGCGCGGAGGCAATCATAGTTAGGCCTTAATTTTTTGCCTAGCTTGGTAATTACAATATTTACTACATGATGGAAAATGGAGGCCTGCAATTTCTGTCTCAAAAACTGCCAAAAATTAGAGAGCCATTTAGCATAACTAGAAGCAGACTTGGAAGCTGCATAAAGTCTACTAAATAGCACCCAATTTTAAGGAACTATCAGCCAAAAGAATTTTTATTTTAGCTGAAAAAAATTATAAGAATTAGTTTTTATCTCTCCTTGAAGCTGACTTTATGCATCAAAATAGCTTAGAAGTTACCCTCACCAAGGAACCAAATATCAAAATTTCATCATCTGATATAGATTTTTGTTTTTATTATTTTGGTTTTGTTGTTTCCTTTGGCGGTCAATTTTTCTGAGTAAAATCCAGTAAAGACCAAAGGGCATTCCTGGGACTTCTCGTAACCCCCGGAGGTTCTGGCTTATCTTTCCATGCATTACTGTAATCCTGGCATGCCACACCCTGCCTCCAGGAACCATAAGATAGTGACATCTTTTAGCAGAGTAGTGAGGGCAGAAAGATCTAGAGTAAATATTACCTGCTTACAAAATCGACAGTGACAGAGTTTACACACTTGGGATTATATTTTAAAGACATAATATGATTACTTCTTACTATATAGCTTAGGCAATTAAAAATTTACAGGACAGTATTTCAGTAATAAGAAATTTTGTTTACTGCACATCTTTATTCAATAAGAGCACTAAATAGATAATAAATGACTCTTCCCTGTTTGTGGAATTGCACCAATTCTATTGTCATGGAGTCCAGATTCCAAAATAAAAGGGATGCCAGCCCCTACATATCACAGCCAAAGTTTTAACTAGATCCATCCATTTCAGAACAGTGACTACACACTGATTACGGTACTGACCAAATTCCTGGATCCGGGAAGTCCTGGCTGTCCTGGAGGGCCAGGTGGCCCTGGAAGGGCCACAGCTAACACAAAACAGAAACAAAAGTTACAAAAAACACAATCTTTAAAAAATGCTTCACATGCCAGGTGACCACTGAGAGGAGTATCCACAACCCTACTCAGAGCTGTAAGAAATCTTACCTGGCAACTGTATGCTGGGCTTCCAGACCCAGTCTGTGACTTAGGCCACACTGATTGGCTTAGGGAAGAGATGGGGTCTTTCAGTGTCATCCCAGATCAAGCTAGACCTATGACTTTTCAGGTGTATAAGTCAATAAGTCCCTTCTGTTGTATTTTGTAAAAGCAAGTTTTAATTAGATTTTCTGTCACCTGCATCTAAAAATATCCTGACTCATACAACTTATCTCACCCAAAAGACAAGCATGTGACCACTGAACAGAGGAAGTGGGCTCCAAAAGAGGAAGAGAAGGGACCACGCGGTGGGAGGGGGCTGGAGTGTGCAGTCACGGTAGCTCTGCCCTTTGGGTCAAGTTCCGGTTTGTCATTTCTCAGCTGTGTGATCATGAGGTGACAGTAAGCTCCCTGGCCTCCTGTGTCCTCTGTGAGGTGCAGGTGAGCGTTTCTTCTTTATTGGGCTGTGGTAAGAATGAGGGACATACACATTCAGAAAGTGCTTTGCAAATTGCACAGCATTTAACTGGGGGTTTTGAACTTATAAAGAGTCATGGTATTCTTAAAAATCAGATCAAGAATACTGCCCTCTTCCCCAGAAAAATATATATGCACATAAGGCTGGGCGTGGTGGTGCATGCCTATAATCCCAGCACTGGGGGGGCTGAGGCAGGAGGACTGTTTTGAGTTTGAGACCTGCCTGAGCTACAAAGTGAGCTTAAGGCCAGCCTGAATTGCATAGTGAGACTCTGTCTCAAAAAGACCAAAAAAAAAAAAAAAAAAAAAGAAAGAAAAAAAAATATATATATACACACACATAAACACTTCTATAAAAATGTTGTAGGATGCCAGCTCCCCAAGGCATATTCTTGAACTCTCTAGGAGTCTGTGATTCACTACTGGAATGCCCCTGCTTTAGGCAGACTTATGGAAGAATGTGTTCTTCCTCTGAGCCCTGTCCCTATTTCCACCTCTTCCACAACATCTGTAAAGTTCCTGACAGAGTTAAGGATGTTTTTCTGGGTCCTGGTAAAGTCACTATATGTGATTCTTCAGTTCACTGTGATTAATGATATGGTGCATGGTATGTGCATATCTAGGTACAGGTGGTAAATGTCTAGAGGCTGGAGGGCTGGGGTGGGGGATGGGGGGGGGCTTGGATTTGAATCCCAGCCTCCTATTAGTATGTGTGACCTGGAAGAAGTCTCTTATCCTCTCTAAGCTTCAGTGTCTTCTTTCATGAAAAGAGGTTTATAATATCCATTTCATCTTCTTCCAAGTTGCTGGGAAGATTATATAAGATAATGGCTACCCAGGTGCTCTGTACACTAAGAGTTGCCATATATTATGTGAGGGTATAATATGCAATGAGATCTCTTGGGCCCCCAGTACAGTGTTGCTATGGACAACAGTTTCTCTGCAGCCTGTGCTCTCTGCCACACATCTCTACTTCTGGAAACTTCAAGGTTTTATTCTTCATCATCTGCTTTTGAAGTCTTTCCCGTCACCTCTACAACCACTTTGTTCCAGAAAGAGCTTCTTTTTTTTTTTTTAAGACAGGGTCTCACTCTGTAGTTCAGGCTGGCCTTGAACTCATTATGCAGCCTTAGCTAGCCTCAAGCTCACAGTGCTCCTTCTGGCTCAGCCTCCTGAGCGCCACCACACCCAGCCTTACCAAGTTCTCATGCCATCCTATGTCTTGGCCATAGGTGAGTGGTCCAAGGCTGGCACCTATCTTGAGTAGGCCCATCATAATCCTTCCCTGGGACCTGCCTCCCATTAGGACTTTTCAAACTAAAACTGAGAAGGGAGGTCCAGATTTTTATCTGGCAGAGGAAGCTGCATGTTGTCAGCATCAGTTGTCACATCTCCCTTTGTGCAGAGGATGTGGGTTTGGGGTGAAGTGGGGAAGCCTGAAGCCTGCACACACAGAGAGGCTGAGGAAAGAGATGGCCTGAGAGTCCTTGTGGAGGGCAAGTCCTTCGGCCTTCTGGAGTTCCAGCTGCCTGTCTTCCCCACAAATCGATTGTTCACGCTCGCCTTCACAGCCAATAAATTTCCCTTCTGCCTGAGCTACTTTGAGTCATGTTTCTCTCTTGTAACCAAAAAAGCCAAGGTTGAGCCAAAGCCGCAGTGGCAAGGTCACCTTCTGTAGAAAGCTTTCTCTGAGGCTCTAGACTACATGGATCCCTTCCAGGTATACCTCCCACACTGGCTCACCCAGACCCAGTCAACAAAAAATGATGTGTTCATCTTCTTCATGTTAGTACAGGTTGAACAATGCTTATATAAAATGCTTGGTACAAGAGTGTTTCAGATTTATATTTTGTAGATTTTGCAATATTTTCGTATACATAACGAGATATTTTGGAGATAAGGACCAAAGTTTAAACACCGAATTCATACATATATTTTATATGCAAACATGAAAGTAATTTATACAATATTTTAAATAAATTTGAACATCAAAATTTTAAGGTATAGAATTTTCTTCCATTTGTGATGTGATGTCAGTACTCAAGAAGTTTCAGATTTTGGAATGTTTTAGTTTTAGAGTCAGACATGTTCAGCCTGTAGTACTGCTGCCCAGCTTGTACACAGTAGAAGTAAATGGCGGTCACTTTGAAGCAACTTTGATCTGAATCTGAAATCTAAGACCAATGACTTTAGCTACGTGACCCCATTAGGATCCTGACTATCTCTAAAGCATCACTTTCCTCCCCTGTAAAATGGGGATGCAAATACTTTTCTTGAAAGGTTGTTGTGAGATTCAACAAGATACTCTAGTAAAATGATTAGCACCATTCAATACAAGGATATTTTCTTTTTTTTTTTTTTTTTTTTTTTTTTTTTTTTTTTTTTTTTTTTTGTGGAACCGGGGATTGAACTCAGACCCTTGCACTTGCCAGGGAAGTGCTTATTCCACTGAGTGGAATAAGTGAGAGAATAAGTGCTTATTCTCCCTGGCCCCAGATATTTTCTTTAATTTCACTCATTTTGCATTTGAGAAACTGACTGAAGCTCCAGGGGATGAACACAGAGTTCAGAGTCAATGCTGGTCCTTAAATCAGATTTTTGAGTCCCTAGGAAAGTGTTACAGCTACCAGGAAGGTTCTGCTCTATATGAAAAGATGTTCAAAAGACAAAACCACAAACCAGGCATGGTGGTGCACACCTGTAATCCCTGTACTCAGGAGGCTGAGGTAAGAGGAGTGTTGCAAGTTTCAGATCAACCTGAGCTACAGACTGGGTTCAAGGCCAGCCTGAACTGCACAGCAAGACCCTGTCTTGAAAAGATAGAAAGAAGAAAAAAAACAAGATGGCAATGAGATATCATCTCACACCCATTAGGATGGATAGAATAAAAAATGCAGTAAAGATATAATAAGTGTTGGGAAAGATGATAGAATAAAAAAATGCAGTAAAGATATAATAAGTGTTGGGAAAATTGGAATCCTTGCATAGAACTGATAGCATTATAAAATATTGTAGATGATTTGGAAAATGACTTGGCAGTTTCTCAAAAGGTTAAGTGCTAAATTATCATATGACCCAGCAATTTCACTCCTACTATATGGTCAGGGAGATGGGAAACATACATAAAACCTTATCTACAAATATCCATAGCAGCATTATTCATAATGGTTGAAAAATTGAAGCAAGTCAAGTATCCATGAGCAAACAAGTGAATAAATAAAATGTACAAGTATTTATACAGTGGAATGCTATATGATCATAAAAAGGAATGAAGTGGGCTGGGGAGATGGCTCAGTGGTCTAAGCTGATGGAGTTAACTGCCTGGTAAGCACAAGGACCAGAGTTCAATCCCTGATATCACAGGCTGTGCCAGTCCCGCGCTGGGCCTGCTGAGCTGGCCACTGAGACCTGGCATGGTAGTCTATGCCTATAATCCCAGATGAGGGAAGCTGAAACAGGAGGATTGCTACAAATCCAAGCTGTTCAGTGAGACTCTATACCAAATATATAAATTTTAAAAAAAGGAATGACGTGCTGATATATAGTTTAACACAGAATAATCTTGAGGACAATCTGGTTGAAATAAGTCAGACCTCAAAGGCAATGTATTATATGATTCTATGTATATACAATGTTCAAAATAGGCAAATTCACAAACCAGAAGTAAATTAGTGGTCGCCAAGATCTGGGTGGTGCAAGGGTTGCTATCTAGTACAAAATTCCTTTTTGGTGTGATTTCTTTTGGGTGTTCTAGGACAGTGGCAAGGCTATCTGATCTTGTGAATGTGTTCAACACCACTGAACTGTACCACTGGAACTGGTGAATTTTATGACATATGAATTGCATAATAATTTTTAAAAAAGAAAAATAAAGTTGAAGAAAGAGAGAGAGAGAGAGAGAGAGAGAGAGAGAGAAAGAAAGAAAGAAAGAAAGAAAGAAAGAAAGAAAGAAAGAAAGAAAGAAAGAAAGAAAAGAAAAGAAAAGAAGTCCCGTCTAGGAAATGGCTTTCTGTTAGGCAGTGTGGCTCTGACAAAAGCCCCAGCTGTGGTGACCCTTGACCCTGAGCATGGTTGGGATGGGCCATACACATGCAGATGCCACTCTCAGCACTAACCTGCGCCTAGGATAGCTGGAGGTCCCGGTGGCCCAGGGGGTCCTGGTGGCCCAGGGGCACCAGGTCTTCCAAAACCAGGTGGCCCAGGCAGGCCAGGAATTCCTGGAGGTCCTTGGGGTCCAATGATAGCCTCCCCTTTTTGTCCCTGTTAGGCACACAGTAATAGGACAAAGGACCGTTACTCACTAGACACCCACTCACACACTCCCTTTTTCTTTTTCAGAACATTTGTAAACAAAGTGAATTACAAATATTGTTATCATATTCACAGTCCTGGGCACTGTTTCAGGTGGTGGCAGCCTGAATGAGCAGCAGATCTAGAATCATCAGGGCCCTGATCTCACCTAGTCTTGTCCCTATACAAGATGAGGGCATAGAGACGAAAGGACGTGCTCCAAGTTCCAATGCAAATTAGGGGCACAGCTAGAAGTAGAATCTGGTCTCTGGCTTTGCTCATTTTACCAGCAAAGGAAACTTTGTGACCAATGTCAATCATCTGGCTGTGATGTCAGTAATCTGGTCATCTCTGGGAGCAAAGACTGATATTTTTTTTCTCTTATGGCTTGGAAAACTCTCATCTTAAGAAGACCAGGTCTGTCCAGGAGCTCTATCTGTAATAAAAATTCCGAACCACATAGTCTTATCACCCTCACTTTTCCTTCTGTCTCTATTACCTGATCTGCTCCTCATTAGTAATTCTGTGTGTTAATTAAAGTTTTGCACCACTTAGGTTAATAAGGTGTGATGCCATAAGTGCCTGGAAGTTAAATAACTATATATAGCCTTGGCTACCTCAGCCTCCTCTATAAGCCTCTTCCAACTTCACCATCAGTCAATAAGCTCTGAATTGGAGGAGCTGGACTCTACTCTGTCCTATCTCCAACCTGACCAAGCCTGAACTCTCTAACTTCCTAATCTCAGTGGGCACTTCAGGAACAGCCCTAAGTCTTTGTGGAAGATGACTTGGAGGAGTCACTACTCACAGCCACGCCTGGATTTCCTGGCAGGCCTGGAGACCCAGACACAAAGAAGTTGTCATTAGAGTCTCCTTTTTCTCCTTTGAATCCCTTGTCTCCATTTTCACCCTAGAAGAGAGAACACAGGAGTATTTCAGTAAGACTGACACAGATTGTCTTTTACATAAACCAACAAAGTTGGAAACAGAGGTTCTTATGGTTTGACTGTATCCCCCCAATTTTCCCAAATTCCATGTGTTCAAAACTTAATGCCCAAAGTCATGTGCTAACCTCTGGGAGGTGACTAGGACATGAGGATTTTAGATTCATGGGGAATCTAGGGAGTGACTTTGTTATAAAAGTGAGTGCTTTCTGGCAACTCGTCAGTCTGGCTGTGTGATGTCTTGTACCACCCCAGGACCCTGCAGAGTCTCCAGCAACAAAAAGGCCCCTTTTACCATATGTAAACTCTCAACCTGAACTGTGAGCTGAATGAACCTTTATTCTTTGTAAATTACTTAATCTTTGGTGTTCAATTACAGCAATAGGAAACTGACTTTGGCCAAATGTTCAGTGGAGAATATTCACCTTCAAGCTGTTCAGAAAATATCTCAAGTAAGCTGGATCAACTGGAGGACCTATAGAAAAAATGTTTCATAAAATTTACAATCACTCTTTCAGAAAGTTAAAACAAGGGTTGGTAATGATAATTTTCTAGTGCAAGTCACCTTACACAGATTTAGTTAATAATAGGATTTGTCCTGGCTTAAAGGCAGCTGTCATTCTAGCCCAGACCCACCCATGCAGATTCTGTGGGACCTTGAACAAGTTCCTGGATCTCTTTGGGCTTTGTTTTCCACATGAACTATGAATAATTGGATATCATGGTCTCTCTAGATTATGCTCCACTGTGGACATGCCAGGTCTGTGACTGAATCTCACCAGAACTCACAGCAAATTGTGGTCAGGGAGGTCATGGGCTAGTCTTACTCTCTGACTCAGCTACATTTTTTAGGAATAAAAATTAAAGCCAAGACCCAGAATAAGAGCTGGATTACCTGGTGGTCCCTGGGCTCCTTGGTCCCCTTTTTCTCCTTTTGAGCCAGGAAGACCCCAGGATCCTTTCTCTCCTTTAACACCTATCACCAAATGCACACACATATAAGAAAGAAAAAAGATAGTGGAAAATCACTTTCATTCTATATAAAAACTTTCTGAGATAAATTTTCAAACTGAGCCCCAGTAACAAAGCTTATTCAAACACACAAAGGCCTCTTGAGAAGTCAGCAGCCATAAAATTCTTTATCAGACATATTTCCTGACCTCAAAAAGCCCAGCATAGTTGGGGAAACAGATGTAGCTCAGGGTAATATAAGGGAGAAGGAAACACGTGCTATCAAGGGGAGACCAGAATGGTCCCATGAGGTCCTGCAAGGGCTACAATAAATTTTCCCTTACATGGTTCTATAAGTATAGACTGAAGCTCAACCCTAGGTTAATCTTCCAGCCTCCATTCCCCTAGGTCTATGCAGCATGATGCTGTGATCAGGGCAGAGGGATGCTCCCAGGGGTGACCACCCAGGGCAGCTAAGGGTGCCAAGGACTTACAAAGTAGAGTGAAGGCATGGCAATAGTGAGCACCCACCCACAGGAACAGTAAACAGCGCTGCTCTACAGAATTGGCCTCATGTGTCCCCCTTGTCCTCAACACTTTACAGGGAAGGGAGCCTCTTGAGAGACATCCCTTGGGAAGGGAAGTGAGCCCCTGACTGCCCAGGATGGATGGGATGAGCATGAAACTGTCAAAGTCCTGGTTCCTGTGAGGTGTGACAGATAAACCTTTCAATGCTCTCAAGTTTAGAGGTGGGGTCACAGAGCACAGATAAGGTTTGGGAGCTTGGAAATCTCCAATGTGTAGCAAGACTTTGAACATCAGAGGCAATGATGACCCCATTGGGGATAGGCAGAGAGGTTCAACTATGTCTCTCAGGGCCCTGCCAGTAATGGGGGAGTGGCCTGAGATGGAGGGTCTCAGCATCAGGGTCTGCAGAGCCACCACGAAGACCACAGCCAGCAGTGTGGAGAGGAAGGCCATGAGCTCATCACACACTCCAGGACACTCCTCTGAGGGGGCAGCGGTAATGTCCAGAGTAAGAAGGGGGACAGAGTCATCATGTCCAGCACATTCTGCTCCCTCTCCTCCTCCCAGAGGAGCCCCCATGGGACAAAGGAACAATGAGGATCCGAGAAAGCAAGCACACAGCCCTACTCCCTCCTCTCCAAGGTCCACCTGGTACCAAGGGACAGGAGAGCCTTGAATAGGATCTGAACACAGAGTTTGAAAACAACCTGGACTTGGCAACCAGAAAACCTCAGGGTGCCACATGATCAGGGAGATGTCACCTGGTGCTAGGGTAACAGCCAGCTGGAAACGAGTATCAGGAGGGAATAAAAGGCTCCCCCTATTTATACTGTAAATGTTTAGACTCCATACTCAAAAGGGAACACATGGAATGACAGGGTGCGTGGGGTCTAGAGATCTGCTCATGGACAGATCCCTTCTCCCGGCTTGTCTCTCTCTAATATGCCCTAGAGAAGCTCCCACACATAGCCACTAATGCTGCTACTTCCTAAACCAACTTGGAGCCACTGCTTCCCACTCCTTCCTATGCACACATTCCCCCTGGGAGGTAGCAGGTAGAGGTTCTGATTGGGGAGATGCAGGCTGGGGTTCTGCATTTAGAGCAAGCTTTGTGGAGATGTGGATGCTGCTGGCTATGAATGCTGTGAATCCAAGGTCTTCAGCTCTCACAGATCTTTCCTGTCTTAGTTCTTGGCATCTCCTGTTACAGATAGTTTTTAATAGTTACATTCACCTAACCGATTCTAAGGCCCTGGACAACAGAAGGGAAGGATATAGTGGTCTCAGCCCAGTGCATCAGATAATACCAAGCAAGGAGTTGGTATTATTAGGAACAGATTAATGAAAGAGTGAACCATTGGAGCTCTTCCTGATGACTGGAAGGCTTAGCCAAGATGTGTAACAACACCAAACAGAAGTGTTCCACCCTACAGCCGTGGCTAAACTCTCACTTCTCCCACCACACACAGCCAGATCTTCCTGACCACACCCTCTGTACCTAGCACTGAACACATGAAAATCATTGTCTTCAGAGACACTAAATCAGGAAATGTCCCAGTGAAATATCCAATGAGGAGTGTGTACCATGGAAGGTGATGAGTTCCGGATCCCCTGGCTGTGTAGTACCAACCTGTAATGAGAGAACAGCCAGGTCAGACATGGGGACCCTGCCTGGCACTAGCCTGGTCAGTCATCCATTATTCCTGGGGAACGTGGCACAAGAGGCAGCGTTGAAGACCCCAAAGCCCTGATCACATAGAATCCCAGATCTTCAACTGGGAAGACTGTCATAGAGCCGGGACAGAGTAGAAAGAACTGAGATTTACTGGCCAAAACAACTAAGCAGAGGGGAAGCCTAAGGCTTTCAGACAACAAAGCATGGCAGCAGTGAGCATTCTTAGCCTTCTTTCTTATCAGATGTTCACTTCCACTCATGCAAGAGACTATGCATCCAAGCCAGTAGTGCACCCAAGACAGGAGTGCACCCAGAGTTGAAGCCAGGCCATCCAACAGCTTGCCCACTGTGTGTAATCAAAGATGAGTACAAGCAACAGGTGCTGAGAGTAGTGGTAGCTAACCATCGGGCTATAATTAGATTGGGGGGCCTATTCTGGACTCCCCATGAAGTGCCAAGGTTTGGAGTCCAAGTTAGTCTAGATATTTCTTCCAAGACTCCTGCATTCCCTTACCATTAAGACAGTACCACCTGCCAACTTGTATTAAATTGTCCACTTTCACCCTTTTTCCTAGTTGATATGTGGACCCCATGTGGATGGACAGGGCCTGCGAGCTGCTCAGGGGTTACCAAGAGAAGATGGGGGAAAGAAGAAGGGATCTTCACAAAAAAGTGCTTCTACATTAAGGATAAAGGTCACAGTGCCAAGATGATTCTGTGCAGTGGGGCTGAGAGGTTTCTCCACCGCAGGTGTGACCTGCAAAGTGCTATGGTGTCAGAAGGGCTGAAATTAGAAGGGCTCTGTGAAATGTTGGAAGCGTTTCAGTTTGAAAATGTTCACCTTGAGAGATGGTCAGAAAATGTCTATGCCCCAGTTCCCATGGTGTCCAGCCAGGCAACATGAAATAAATAATCAACCAAGATGCTCAGAGCCCATGCAATTCTTTTAAATATTGTAACTCCATTCTCCCAAAAGCCATTGTTATGTAAAATGTCCCAGAATAGCCTGTGGTAACTGCAGTAGTATTTTCACAGCACCTGAAGTTTGTCAAGTGCTGTCTCATGGTTGGCCCAATTAAAGTCTGAGATTATGAAAGCTGGGTGGGGCATCTGACACTCAGCACTGTGGAGCCCATGACTAGCTGCTGCCTCTTGGGCTCTGGTGTCTCCAGCATATTAACAACTAGATGTAGCAGTTGCTCAGAGGGTCCCACCAGCGCTGTTGCTCTTTGTTTCTCTTCAAACCATGATATAAACATGGTCTGGGTTGCTGCTGCCCTCACACACAGTTGGGAACCAGCAGGCCCCTCCACCACCTCACATAGGTAGTTCTTGCCCTCTGCTCTCCAGACCAGAGCTTTTGGGCCCTGGATGTACACTTGAATCCCTCAAAGGCCAGACATGGACGCCTATCAGGGGAAACAGCCACACTGCATCATTTTCACACCTTGGTGGAGTTTCATCACCATCTCCTCTAGGTATTAATTATGAATCCACTTCAAAGACTTTTCTACATTATAATTTGCATGCTCTAGAGAGCAGAGACTGTGCCTGTCTAGTTCATTCCTGGGTTTGTAGGGCACAGCAGGGTATTCAACCCTGGGAAGTATTTAATAAATGTTTGCAGAATGAATAAGCATGATTATGTGCTATTTCATGACTCATGCCTATGCATAGAGAATGGCCCACCTTCCTAGGTTTCCCTACAGAAATAAGACTTTCCTAATAGCATGGGTGAAACCCCAGAGATGGTGCTGAGGGGCCAGGCAAGCATGCCTGCACTTGCTGTCTCATAGTCAAGAGACCTGAATTATGATGGCAACTCCAATATGGCCAGCAACGTTGGACCAGCTCTTCTGTGAGTCAAGTTGGTTTCCTTGTAACAAAGGGAAAGTGATCAGCCCCGCCTTGCTGGATTATGCACTGTGATCACTGGCAGGGGCAAAGCACAGTAGTTATACATTTTAGCCCTTAAGTTTTCTGTGTAGAGACTGCAGGTTATCACTGGCATTTGTCTGTTTGTAGTTCTGGGGACTGAACCTAGGGCCTCTAGTATTCTAAGCAAGTATTTTGGGTCTGTTTTCCTCAATTTTACATGGCTGTAAGTATAAAGCTTGCATAGCTACATTAAAAATACACTTCTTTATGGCCTGCATTAAAAGTAGCCAGGGAGAGTAATCATCCATGGCCCAGGGTATTTCCTTGCTAAAGTCCACTATCTAGAGATTCTAGTCACTTAAGGAGCTACGCATTGGTGACAGAAGACTGGAGGTAGGATATCTTGGAATGGACAGGCCTAAGACAAACAGTGATCTTTCTCTGAGTGCATTTCTGAGAAAAACCTGCTCCTAGAGGCAGTGGCTATGTGCTACTTACTGGCATTTTGCAGTGTGGCCGGACCGGTACTGGGAACACAGCCTGCAAGAAATAGAACAAGAGAGCTGAGGCCACCAGGACACCTGACTCCCGCTTAAGGTAGTGTGGTACCCATTGATTGATCCCTCTCACAGATGTCCCTCAGTCCCAATCCAACTTACTCCTTTGATGTTAACCACAGCTCCAGGTGGTCCAGGGGGGCCTGGAGGACCAGGTAGGCCAGGTGGACCCTAGAGGGAGAAAAGATAGGATAGGCCATGACTGAATTCAGGTGCTGTGAATGCGGAGGCAGTGGCAGGACACTTTCCCCAGTTCTGGGCAGGCACTCCACAAGGAAAGGCAGGCCTTTGGTCTGAAAGTAAGCAACTTCTCCATCAGATAGGCAAGGCTTGTCCACAGAGCACTTCTGCATTCATGACCCTGCTATGTCTTCATAACAAACCATGGAGAAGACAGCACAGCAAGTGCTGTCCCTGGCTGACCCAGGTAGGTAAGGTGAAGCAACCTGCTCAAAGCCACAGAGCAATTCACAGCAAACAGATTGAAACCCAGATTCTGGCTTCCAGAGTGGTGCTCAGTTGGTACTATCAGGACATCCCTAGTGTAGAAGTGCCCGGGGAGAGCCTAAGAAGTGAAAATTAAGTGCAAAACTCATGATGGATACCACAGTTATTTTCAAAGTCAGCCTGGCCTTAGTACCATGCCACATCTCCTCCTCCTAGCGGGGAAGAGGACCTTAGGGTCTGAAAGCTGGTACTCTGATGGGCACATAGGAGGAGACTATACCTATCGATCACTTTAATGAAGGTACCAGTTTACCCAGTGGTACCTGTGGGCCAAGTGAAAGTGAGTTAGACCCGGAGGCTTTGGCAAATTTGTGGCCTGGATTTTCAGATGTAAAAACAGACTGTGGTAGAAAGAAAAGCAGCAATGAATACAGGATTGTGTTTGTGCTTGCTGGTTTGTGCTTCAGCGATAAGTACTTTTGGTGGGGACTTCAAGTCTATTGGACCTAGTTTCCCACGTGGGAAATCATAATTCTACAGGCATGTTTCATAGGATAGTTGGTTATAACCAAGACTATGTGAGCTACTGTCATTAGAAGTACTTTATAATAAAGAACACCAAGATGGCAGAGTGATGAGCAGCAGAGAAAAAGCTTCCCTTGAGAGCTGCCATCCAGACACTTGAATACAGTAACATGTGGAAGACAAGAAGGAAGTGGATTCCCTGGGCCAGGAAGGACCTGAAGCATGAATTGAAGCCCATCAGGAGAGTGAAGAGAGAAAACTCAATGAAGAACAAGGAGGAATCTGGTGGTGCCTTCTCCCTAAGATGGGACTCACTCCACAAAAGGAGCATTTCAAATCTGAAGACAAGGGCTGGGGAGATGGCTCAGTAGAAAAAGCATTACCCTGGCAAGTGCAAGGGCCTGAGTTCAATCCTGGGTCTTCAAAAAAAAAAAAAAAAAAAAAATCTGAGGACACATGGTGACTGCTGATTCCATAGGCCTCTACCAAGAGACATATCAGTGGAGGGGAACAGCAGACATGAAGGACTGCACTAGCTGGTGGTGAGTGCTTTGAGCTCAGTCATCCTGTGAGAGGGCAATTGGCTGGAAGCCATCATGGAGAGGAGCCAGCTCAACTCAGAACTCAATGGTTGAGTGCTCCACCTAGCAGGTTCCAGCTGAGCTAGGCTCACAGGTGTACTCATGGCTGCAGGCCAAATGATTCTGGCCTCAGCCAGAAGGTGCAGGTTTGCTGAGATTATCCAATACCCTGCCAAAAAGTTACTGCTGGCTTGTCAGGATAAATCCACATGGATCAGGACTCTGTCCCCACACAATCTACCAGTAATAGCATGGATACTTTCTTCTCTCTTTCTCTCTCTCCTTTTGTTCTTTGTTGTTGTGGTGGTTTTGTTTTTGGTTTTATCTCCTTCACTTCACTGTTTTTATATGAGTGAGAACATGGTTTCTAGCCTCTTCATGTTTGTGGTTCTGTTCTGTTCTTTTTATCTCTCCCTTCTCTTTCTCTCTAGTCTTCTAGCCCACTTTAAATTTTAACCTTTGAAAGGAAAATTGACATATTAAGGACTTGTATACCGCATATAATTTACTGGTTTGTTTTAGATTTCATAACCGCAAATCTAGCTCATATGGTTAAATGGGGAAAATTAATGGTTAGCTTAGTCTGAATTTTCTCAGATGTCATTTCTGATGATAGCACTATGGCTAGAAGTGACATAATTATTCTTTTTTACATTTAATTGTTCTAAGTAGCTGTTCTTTCTGATATTCCAAGATTGAGATTGACTAAGGGTCACAGAAAATACTGAGGCAAAGTGTCAGAGAACCAGGGCCTGGGCCAAACAGGCAGCAACCTCCCATCCCCAACCAACTGAAGAGGTAGAATCTTGCAATAGACCTAAAAACCTAAAAACCAGCTACACCTGGAAGATAACTTAGTGAAGTAGCCATTTCCTAAGGGTTCTAAATACTAGTGATGAAGCAATATACCACACATAATTTACAAGCATCAATCCAAAAATTAAACTAAAGAAGAAAAGAAAACAAGAAGACGCTTAACCAAGATGAAACCTCAAACATCGAGTTCACTAGAGGCAAACCCAGGGCTCAGTGAGGCAGGACAATCTGAAAGCCACCTACCTGGTCTTTCTTAAGTGGTAACAATAAAGCTGAATGAGGCTGTAGACAAAATGAAATAAAAAATAATTTCTCAAATAACTGGAGAGGTGGTGTCCAAAATGCAAACCATGCTTAGTGACTGTAGAAAAGATACAATCAAAAAATGGAGGAGCTTAAGACGATTACAGAGGCTATGAATGCTCAGTGTAAGAGAGACATAGAATCCATGAGGCATATTCAAGTGAGTATCCCGAAAAATAAAAATTCCATTGAAAGTATCTGCAACAGATCAAGCTATTGTGAGGACGGGATCTCAGATAAAGAAGACAGGCTTGATTGGAATCAGTGGTAATAAAAAGAAAGATTTCTTAATGATGGCTGGGGATGATGAGAGATCAGATCCGCAGCTCCTAGAAGAGGCAAGGAGGAACAACTCCAGAAGATGGGAGTCAATGGAAAAGCAAAAAAGTAGCAGAAATGCTATTTTTTTAAAAAATTGGTTGCAGACATCATGTCAGAAAACTTCCCTGATAGAGAAAAAGAATTTGACATATAGTTAAGTGAGACCTAGAGAACTCCAATTAGCCATGCTGAGAAACTATCAAACGCCTACAGCCAGGTATATCATAGTTAGGATTTCATAAGATTAGAATCTTAAAATCTGTTTGGGAAAGAAACTCAAATTACTTAGAAAGGAAAATCCATCAGAATCACAGATGATTTCTCAGTACAAACTCTCAAGCCAAAAACAGCTGTACTACAGGAAAACAACCTTCAACCCAAGTTAATGTACCTTGCAAAATCACCTTTCAAAACCAATGGAGAAATAAGATGCTTCCATGACAAAGAACATCTGAGGAAATTTATGGCCACCAAACCTGCACTCCAAAATATTTTGAAGGACATTCTAGAAAGAGCTAACAAGGACTCCACCTCAATGTGCTCCCTACCCCAAGGGCCCTGCCCCTATCGCCATCCCCTCAGGGCAGCCAGTGTTTGCAGCACTCACCGGCATCATGATTCCTCGATCTCCTTTGGCACCCTTGAGGCCATTCAGTCCTGGGCGACCCTGAAGCCCATAGGAGACACGTTGGTAAATCCCCTGCCCAGAGACCAGCCTGGCTGCTTGCTCCACCCCTTACATCTAGTTCTAGGAACACTGATACCTACAGGTCTTCCAGGGAGGCCAAATTCTCCTTTGTGTCCTGGTGGTCCTTTGGGTCCCTAGAAGCAAAACAAACATCAGACTAGAAAACAAGAGGAACTAAAGGTGCAAAGAGATGCAGGGGCCATGCCTGTTCTAGTGGGCAGTGACAACTGAAGGTTGGAGAGGAGGAAGGAGAGTGAAGAATAATTACAAAGTGGTCATCTATTCATTGTCTGCTTTCCTACCTCTGCTTCTTTGCTAGAAACAATCAGCCCCACCCGATACCCCACTTCCTTCAGGCTGAACCTCATCCAAGGCTCTGGGTCCTCACTAGCAGAGCTGACTAAGGAGTAAGAAGCCTGCATCTCAGGGCCTTCATGCCCAGGAGTCTGGGTACAGTGTTGGCTCAGAATGTGGACCTTACCCTACTTGTTTCTATTTCTGTGTCTGCCCTGTCTCTCAGAAAAATGGCAGGTTTAAAGTGGAAGCCCTCTAAATCCTTTCTGCCACCACTAACACAGTAGTCATGCCCTGAACAATTGCAAATAAACACTTCACTGAAGCAGGATCTACCATAAAATTCCCATCCACCTCACTCTTAAAAAAAAGAGTTACCAGGGTACAGCCCATTTGTTTGGCAGGTTCCTGTACAATATTTCCCAATGTCCATGTGCATGAGAACCACTTAGATTCTGTTAAAAATGCAGATTCAGTGTGTCAGGGCTGAGGTTCTGCATTTCTAACAAGCCCTACACAATGGCTAGTGATGCTGGAGCCTGGACCGCCCTTTGAGTAAAAAGACCCCAGTGGGTTTGCAAAGGAGTTGCAAGCTAAACTAGTCACTAGGGCCACAGTTAGCACATATGGAATCTTTATGTAAATTAAAAGGTGCCCTTACTGACTGTGTTTGGCAAGCTGTGCACAAGCTGGCCTTCAGTGGGACAACTGCCATGGCCATCTGCGGTTGCCTGCTGGCCCCGATGCTATTTGTATTTGCTATGCTACTAGAGGTTACTGAGTAGTTAACCAGTTGTGAACAAAAATCTTCCAGTCTGCCTTAGCTCTCAGCTACCTTACTCCAGGTGTCCATTCTGCCTGGTTCAGGGGCCACAGGCCTTAGAAGATCTTTCAAGAGATGTGCCTTGGAGATTATGGACACACATCTGTTATACAACTGTATGATCCTTTTCCCGTAGGCCTTAGATCCAGCTTTAACCAGTCAAACTTCATGTATAATTCTGCAGCTCATAATATTCAAAAGAATCAATGGCAGTTTGATCCTGGAAAGCTTGCTGCACAGTGGAAAGAACATGAATTTCTCTTTTGCTGGGCTGGCCTGAGGTCCTTCACCTGCCATCTGCAAGCCACATGACACTGGGAGGTTACTTGACCATTTTGAGCTTTGGTCTCCTTATGTACAAGATGGGTTCAAGATGAGTGCGGTGAGATTTGCCTCTCATCTCAACATACTTGGAGGCTTAGGTGGGAGGACTGTACATTCAAGTCCAGCCTGGGCAATTTAGCAACTTAGCTAGACCCTACAAAATAAATAAATAGGGTGGAAATATAGTTTAGTGTAAAGGGTCCTAGGTTCATTCCTCACTACTTCTTCTCCTCAAAATACAGATCATACAAGGGAGTTCTGATATTCAGTTGAGAGTAGTGAGGGTAAAATGATATGACCTACAGGGTGTCAGGACAGGGTCCAACCCATGCTAGATGCTCTTCCTGACTTGTCTTCATTTTGGTGGAAGAGTGTGTGACAGAGCAGTTTAGGGCTTATCTTTGTTTTTTTTTTGTTGTTGTTGTTGTTTTGTTTTTTATTTTATTTTTAAGGACGGGTCTATAGGGTGTTCAGGGTCTCATTACTAACTTGGACTTGTAGTGATCTGCCTGTTTACAGCCTCCTAAGAGCTGGGATTACAGGTGCACACCACCATGCCCAGTCTCAATTGCCATCTCAGCATTCCCTGGGGGCAGGGCCGGCACAGCAAGCCCCGGGGCTTGAACCCTGGGCCCCTGGGCCTGTTTCAGGTGCTTTAATTCACTGAGCTATTTGGCCGGCCCTAGTGCTCATCTTTGAAGGAAACAGTAGTCGTGAAAATTGTTCAGACACCTACATGTGCCACAGACCCTAGAATATCATGGCCAGAGGAGCCTGTCACACCATCTAGTCTTAATTCCATCTCTTCTAAGTACAGATGGGCAAAAAGAATTCCAGAGAGAGAGAGGAGGGCCTGCTCCAGACTTCACAGCAAGTGAGCAGCAATTCCAGAATCCAAAAAGCCCAGAGATTGTGTGGGGTTCCTTCAAGGACTTCACTGGACATGGGCAATCTTCACTGGACAAGCACCAAGGTGTAACTCTGGGAGCTCACCACCACCGATCCTCTCTTTCCTGGACACACAGCTCTGCCACCTGTGAAAGGCCCCAGAATCTGAATTCTAGTGGATGGAATGTGCTAGAGGTGACATCTTTCACGGCCTCTTCTCATACAGAACCCCAGCCTGCGGGCTGCTGTTGTGACACAAGATGGCAGAGTCACAGCAGGGGTGTATCCTGAGTGCTGAGTCCCTACTGGGGCCTGATGAGCAATGGGGAGCCACCACAGTAGACTGTGCAAGTGTGACACTATCTGTTGCCACAGTCACCTGCTGAAATGCTTGCATAACTGCAGTTTGCCCACCCTAATACACACAGGTTTTATCACATCCTTCGTATTTGCACTATGGAGACAACAAGGTTTAACTGAGCCCAAGTGTGCCCACACTTTGAAGCCCAGTCCGTCACAGCTGAGCGATGCTCTGGCTCACCATTGGTCCCGGGGCTCCATGCAGTCCAGGCTCTCCCTAAAAAGGGAGATAAGGACTTGTCACTCAGAGGAATGCGGGTGGCAGCACAAAGACAGGAAGCCAAAAATGTGTGCCTCCAGGACCTGGTGACATCATTACCTTTGTCCCCTTCAGCCTTTCCAAAGGGACATCATCTGTCAGGATGGCACCTGGCTCACCCTTCTCACCCTGAAACACAGAAAAGCTTTCAATCAAGTCAGGCCTCTTCCTGTCACCTTGTCCAGAGGGTCACTAAGACCTGTCGGCCCATACTCCACAATTCCTCATCTTCATCCTGCCTTTCTGGTCCTTCCAGCCCCACTACTCCCACATGATCTCTCATTCAAGTATCACGCCTGTCTCCCAGGAAACTGGATGTTCCCAGAACTCTTCCTTCTGGGTACCACCAGTCCTGTCCTAGAGCATGGGCCATGGTGGGCACAGCCTTCTAGAGCTCCCACTGAGAGCCAGCCCACATCTAGCCATGTATCATCATCCTTGCAGGGGTGACAGCAAAGCATCCCACATCTCACTGCTCATAGGTTTAAAGGCATGCTTTCCTAACTTTGACTTGAGCTCTGTCCCCACCAGAAACCTCTGTTCTTGTTTAAGCAGCTGAAACTGGGAGCAAGATGAGGGTGTAAAACACCAGGAGCCTCTCTTTGCACAGGGGCCTCGTATCCCTGTGGGCAAATTTACCTCCGAACGCCACATTTCTGTGTAAACACACAAGTACTTGGTCAGGCGAAGCTATTTCAGACAATCAGAAAGAGGACAGGGAAATCTGGAGCAAGGACACAAGACCCTGAGTCCAATCCTGTCTTTGGTAGGACCATCAGCTATCCCTGGAGGCTCTGAGAACAAGGAACCTTCTACAACCCTCAGAGGCCTTGCTGACAGCAGGGAGCTGAGCGGGGCCATGTAAGCCTCCTTCTGGCAGGGCTGGAAGCAGCCAGGCAACAGTGCAGGAGGGGGCAGAGCAGCCTCTTCTCTACCTCCCAAGGCCCACACCTGGTGTTTGGATCTTACCACTCCACTGGTGAGGAAAGGCAGTCCTGAGTACAGCAGCAGCAAGAAGAAGCAAGCACAAAAGCGTTAGAGCCAGAGTGAGAAGCACATTTGCTGCCATGACTGAAGCCAAGCTGCCTGGGCACTTGTCCTGGTCATTCGAAGTGGCAGAGGGGCAGGGGCAGAGGCTGCACATCAGGCTCTCTAAATACAGCTGACCTTGCCACATTGGACACAGAGCACTAGGAAAGCAAAAATGACTCTTGCTTAATCCAGCCTTCTCTTAAGCCTAGGGGCTACGTTGGCCTTATCTCATTTCTGCTGGCCTGCAGCAGCAAAAGCACCCCAAGACATCCTTGCCTGGCCTCAAATTTTTGCCCAGAACATAGCTGTGGTCCTTCTTCTGGGGCCTTTCTCCTCTTTGGAGATCATTGTAGCGTGGTGGGAGAGGGAAGGATAGAATCCTAACAGACCTTCTCAGAAAGCAGGCCCCTCTACCTCCCCATATGGAGCTAGCTCAGGGTTGCACATGCTCACCCACCCTCTGCTCTGTGCAGACTTCCACCACAGCAGGCTATCCATTGTGCTTTGTCCCTCTGCCCTTAGGGCACAATGGATGGAAGAGGGATGAGAGGAGTGAGTATACAGATGGAGGGTGAAGAAATGGGTCTGACCCAGGGTCCTTGAGATCTGTTTGTGTATGTCACTCTCCACTGTCGTCTATAAAGACCAACTGAGAAATTAATTTTAAGAAGCCAGTGTGGAAGGTACAAAGGCCACTTCTGTACCCTGGGAGTTCTCAGGAAGTGCCACGCATACTAAATATTTATTCCAAAGATTTCGGACCTTGACTGCCATCCAGCTGCAGTGTGCCAACTTATAATTTCTAAATATCAGCCATTATTTTATTCAGTAATTATATATTTTTCCATCCAACAGACATTTCCAATGCCATTTGTGTACAGGCTCTGTGCTGGCACCCAAGCTAGAGAAGAGTCTGTTCTCGGGGAGCTCATATTTTAATGAAGATGCCTGACAGGGAGTTAGGCAAGGCATAGAGAAAGTGAGACCAGCATTCAAGGAAGTGTTGATTTGCATTTGCTTTCCAAATTATTGTGAAAATCAGCTTCACCCCAACAGTGAACTTCACCATAGAGGAACTCTGTGATTACATAAATTAATAGCATGAGAGTGTCTGCAATAAGCAAAGCCCTTCTTTAGAACCTGATAAAAATATTCTAGAAGAGATAGTGGTGGTGATTGTACCATGATGTGAATGTACTAAAAAGTTTATCATACAGTATAACAGGATTAATTTGTTGTATATGAACTGTTTCTCAAAGAAGAAACAAGGTAAAAGCTATGGTTAGTCAGTGGGAAATGGTTAGCAAATTCAAAAGTACAGTCTCAGCTGGATACCCTGCTCCCTCTTACCTGTTCTCCTTTGAGTCCTGGAAAGCCAGGCAAGCCAGTGTCACCTTTTGGTCCTCTAGGGCCCTTGAAGGAATTATTGGAGGACACTATATTATTAAGATGAAATGCTTTCACCAATCTGAAAGAATAGAGCATGCCATTCCCCAGGTATGCTAACCATGGCACTTTCTCAACTTTGAGAGGCTCAGAGACTATGGCCTGGTAGAGGCCGCTAGACCCACACCTTTTTGAGTGTTGGGCACAGCACTGCTGAAGCATTGGTCCTACTGTTATCGGCCTCCTGCCTTGACTCCCCCATGGCTTCCCAGACCTTCTTGCAGCTTACTCTCCCCACACTCACCCTCCAAAACTCTCCTGCTTCACCAGCTCCCTGTTACCTACAAATGGGATACAGTATCTGACACCTAAATCCATCGCAGCCAGGCCAGACTCAGCCTTTGCCCCAGGTGTGACCTTCCCGTGGCCTCTGAACTAGTGCGCATGCCCCACCACCACAAAGCCAAACTCCACACCCAACCCGATGCTACCTCTTCTCAACTCAAAGGAGCACTGAATATAACAATGGCTTACTTGGCCATGACATCTACCCCCAAAGGACATTCCAACATGTTATTGATATTTAACTTTTCCCAAGCTCTGTCTTATCTTCCACATGAAAGGGTGAGCTACCCACAATGGTGGTGGCTTCCATGTATTTGTGATTATTTTTCAGGAAGGAACCACTTCTCTGTCTTTCTTTCAAATCAAGTCTTGAATGAATGCCCAGTACCCAAAATATTTCAAATGGAGCTCTCCTCAAAGAGAGGCTCAGTGCTCTGCATCCTGCCTACTTGGTTCCTTCCTCCCTCCCTGCAGTAGTTTGGAGGCTCTGTGGAGAAGGCTGGAGTCATTATGAGCACAGAGGAAAATCTGCTCCAGAACATGCCCTAGGCCATGGCGCAGCCGCACTGGGGCTAGAGCTCAGAGGTCAGACCTTTGCTCCTTCTAACCAAGAGGCTGGCTCATGGCTCCCACTCTCTTCTGCCTTTCTATTTTGTGGCAGTTGCTGAGAATTGAACCCTGGGCTTTCTGCATGCTAGGAAAGGTCTCTACCACTGAGCCACATTTCCAGCTGTTCTGTGATCTAGTTGGTGTGTATTTTTGATGCCTTCATAGTTTATGCTCCTTTTGAAAATGTAAAGTTCAGGTAAAATATAAAAGAAATAGCAAGAGATCACCTATTGATCCAGCATTAAGAACCAATTTTTATTACAGTTTTGATAAATTTCCTTCACTTGTCCTGGAAGTAGTGCATCTCAGTAGTTGGCATGAGCCCTTTCAGAACAGCAATGTCTTGGAGAAACTGTGAAGCTTCGTGTGGCCACACCTTATGTTTCTGCGCAACTCAAAGATTTAGACAAGAACAGTCACTCTCTACGCTGATACACATCTTCACCTTCCAGAGCCCCATAATGGTATGCACACAGTCTACTAACTATTAGATTACTTGTCTATGGTTCGCCTCCCCGCCCTTATTTCAAATGACACTAACCTTTTGTCTTTAGACACTATTTAAGCTTTATCTACTTGAAATGCTTGACTCATCTACCATCGTTCATAGCAGCCAACTTCTGGCTCAGAATTTGGTGCTGGCATAGAGACATGAATAGGACCTAACCCTCCACAAGCTGTTCATGGAGTGGTGGAGGAAAAACAAGCACACACAATGGCAAATAACTGATGTTTAATATAGAAACAATTACCAAGAACAGTGAGGATAATGCCTTATGTAGGGACTCAGGGAGAAGGACACCTGGGGTTGGAAGCAAGGAGAAAACAATGAACAAGCAGATGCAAAGTCATGATCGGGCAGGGATGCAGAAACTATTCCAAGTAGAAGAAGAACATGAACACAGCTATGGGGCACAGATGGAGGAAGGTTACTGTGGTACTTACTGGGAATCCAGGCAGCCCAGGCAAACCGTCAGGTCCCTGTGATGCACCAAAGACAAGGAATTTTCAGAGTCAGGGGAGAAACAAGATGGTGCCCTATGGTGGGGGCCCCTTTCTCCTATCCTGGTTGCACCCGCTGAGCTGTCCCATTGTGTAGGGAGTGGCCATGTGCATGGAGTCACCAGTTAGACAGTACTGAAGGCACATGCTATACTGGGACCACTCAGACTAGCTATTTGCAAAGACCTAGGACACGAAGAATTTGTGTTTCATTATCCTATATGGCAGGGTGTCTACCTGACAACCCCAGGCACCTGCTGCTATTGAAATTCTATGAGAAGAAAGATTTGCACTAATAGTGTTTGGACAGGATATTCTGTCTACTTCTTGTAATATGGATAAGCACTAGGAAGATAACAATGAAAAAAGTATTAATTATTGAAACTGTACTATAATTCAGCTTTTAAAAAAGATAGGTATACAGCTACAGTCTCTTAATTCATTGAATAGAGGCATCTGTTCTAATAATGTTTCTAAATAGAACATCATGTCTGTACCTTGTACAACAAATAACCACTAAGAAAACAATATGCAATGTAGTAATTATCGAATCTGTTTTAATAATTTGATTTGAAACTGTCTCACTGCTATTTGTTTTTCAATAAAATTGTGCAAATTAAAAACAAAATAAATTTTAAAAAGTATAGGAGTTTGACAGAAGAAAGAAAGACAGAGAGAGGGGCAGTGAAGAAGGCAGAAAAAGGGAGAGAAAGAAGAAAGGAACAGAGGAAAGAAGGAAACAGAAAGAAGAAGAGGAGAGAGGGAGAATGAAGGAAAGAGAGAAAGAAAGAAAGAAAGAAAGAAAGAAAGAAAGAAAGAAAGAAAGAAAGAAAGAAAGAAAGAAAGAAAGAAAAAGAAAATAGAGAAAAGAAAGAAAACAAGAAAGGAAAAATGAGTAGATAAATAACTACTGAGTACAGTGAAGTGCTATCCAGCATTGGGGATGAAGGGAGCCTGGATTCACCCAAGGCCAAGCTAACAGTTGGGAAGACAGAAGGAAAGAAAGGGAGGAGAAGCATGGTGACACAGGCAGACAGGGCCCAGGGACTAGCAGTTCCAAGATGCCTACTCTTCTATGTTGAATTGTATGTATCTTGCTACAGCACTACCCCAAATGTCCCATCACTCAAAACCTCTAATAGTTTGAAAATAATAGAGACTCAGTTAATGGTTCCTGTTTATTAGCTGGTTTGCCATAGGATTGATTACTGAGGTCTTTTGGATGGTTTTTTATTTTATTTATTAACTTTTTCCTTCACCCTGAACTATGCCCTCAGCTCTTTTTTTTTTTTTTTTTTTTTTTTTTTTTTTTTTTTTTTTTTTTTTTTTTTTTTTTTTTTTTTTTTTTTTTTTTGGAGATGGGTTGCTAAATTGCTATCACTAAGTTGCTAAATTGCCCAGGCTAGACTTAAACTTGTGTTCCTCCTGCTTCAGCCTCCCAGAGTGCTGGGCCTACATCATGCTTGCACCATCATGCTTGGCTTGGATAGTATATTAATAGCAACCAAGGGAGCCTGATGGATGCAGTGCACAAGAGATAACAAAGTCACACACATGGGTGTTACTCCACAGAAGGAGAAACCGGGAGCCTCTCGAGTAACTGCAGGGATCTTGGGGCAGACTCTGGTTTGCCACTCAGGTTACCCCTGTCTCCCACGGATGGGTGTCCAGGCCAACCCCATGGACTAGAGGCCATTTGCTCTGCACAGCTGCACAGGTGTAAGCTTGTCTCCAATGTGATAAACAGGTATGACAGTGTACAGAACACTTCTACATTCCTTGCTTCCAATAAGCTGCCCAAAGCCTGACCAGTACTACTGAGAAGAGAATCAGGGTGGGGAGGAGGGTGTAACCCTCAGATTCCAAAAACCTAAGCTTTTTTTTCCTTCCTGGCTCCCAGCAGATATAATAGGAATTTGTTGTAGTGGAAGCAGGAAGCTTCCTTCCTCGTAGGTGCCATTATTCCATGAATCAACTCTGAGGACTTTGGAAGTAACAGGACTTTCTTGTGTGTGAATTTCCTTATCTCTAAAGTGGCGCTAGAAAGACGGAAGCAAGTCAGTTTCTCCAGTGCTCCAGTTTCCCCACTAGTCCAAGGGTAGCTCTTGTTTTCTGTGAAATAAGACAATGTGGGTAAAAGCATGGATGCCTATTTATGTTACTGGAGTTCTCAGACTTCTGTTTTATCTGATGCACAGGACCAAAGACTGCACTGGACCATACTGGGCTCAACTTGGTGCAATCATATTAATGTGACAACAACTCTGCAGAAATGCAAAGTTCCCTTTCTATTCTACTTTGATGTACCCTAGCTCCATGCACCAACAGCTACAAGAGATTCAAAGCCAAGATGGCATTGTTTCAACAGGGTTGGAAACCTCCCTGTAGGGCAGCAGTGAATACAAACCGGAGGCCCTAGGAGCTCAGGAATGTCGGAGAAATTCAAGGATCTATGAGTGATGTTGATCAAAGACTGGAAAGAAAAGAAAAAAAAAAAAAATCAGACAATGAGGACAAAGAATGGCATGTGTGCCGCCTTGTTTCTGGCAGCAAGACTTTAGCTGAAGTCATCCAGCATGGCATACATTGGTAACACCCCAAAGCCAATGCCAAACACATTCAGCCCTCCTACTTCCTAACCAACAGCTCTGCCTTGTCACTTTCCTCTTTTAATTAACTTTTAAATGACACACTATCCGCACACCATATATATATATACACCCACCGAAAACGTTGGTGTGTGTGTTCATGTGGTTAGTTTACATAAATGGCATCAGGCTTATATATTATTCTCCAACTTGCTTTTTTCACTCAACCATATTGCGTGGAGATCTTTCCATGCAGAATTTTGGAGTATGTCTATTTTTAGTTTCAACAGACTGCCAAAGAGCCGTCCAAAGGGGCTGTGCAATTTACACTTGCACCAGAAGCACAAGAGCAAACCTCTTTCCTCACAGCCTTATCCACTCAGTATTTTTAAATCATACTCTTTTTTTTCCCACTCTACTCATCCTTTTCTCAGTTACTTGGAAGTTTTGTCTTTTGGTTGTCTACTAGCATGTTGCTTCTTCTCTCAGAGGGTCACAATTTTTTGAAACTACAGTGACTCAATACTGAGTACGCCACAGTCTCATCCCTGCCTATTTCCAGTTTTCCATCACTCACCTGCCCTGTCCCCTGCAGCCAGCTCCTGAGTCCCATGGGAGTCTCTGCTTCAGCTCAGGATATCCCTCATGCGTGAATTCTGGAAATCCTTTCCCTCATGCCTCCCTTTCAAGATCTGTCTCCATTTTTCAAGCATTGCCCAAAGATACCCCCTCCACAAAGTCTACCCTGATTTTCCATATCCCAGACCATCTTTCTGGTATCTTTCAATGGCCCTGCACTGTCACAGTTCTTCTCTCGATCCCAACTTCACAGAGAGCTTTCTGCACTTCGCTGTCTTCATATGCACAACAGCACCTATACAAACTCAGCGTTCATGAGTATTTGTGCCAGAGTGATGCTGACAGAAATAGAGAATTACATGACATCCAGCTATCAGTGATGAAAAGCCCGCCCTAGATGCCTAGCAGTGGGCACACAACCAAGAATAAGAGTGGCAGGGAACAAGCAGAAGAGACAGATGTGTCACCATGCCATTGTTATATGATGACAGGGATTTTTATATGAAGTCACAAGTGTGCCTCACTGGCTGCTGTGTTGATAGGGATGAGAAATGGAAGTTCCCTCTGCCTGTATGGAGGTCATGTGGAGTGTGAATATTTTTAGTTTTAAAAGCCCACCAAGCAATCATCCAAAGGGGTCATCCAAAGGTGTTTCCTTGACAAGAAGGGAGGGTAATATGGGAAGGACCTACAGATGTGCTCAGCCTGCTCCTCATGGACCCGCCTCTCTCCAGGAAGCATGCCTGGCCCCTGGCAGGCAAGTCTCTTTGACTCTAGGGAGAATCCATATAGAAAAGGCCTTCAGTGTAACGTCTACAAGTGGTAAGGTGGTCCTGGGCTGTCCCTCCACCACTGGCTTTATATCTTAGCTTGTTCAGAAGCTTCCTGGGGAAGATAAGTGCTACTTATTTATGGCTCCCTCAAGGTTGTTTTTTTTTTTTTTTTTTTTTTTCTGAACTGGATATTGAACTCATCTCTCAAGATTTTAATATTAATAGCACTTGCCTTCCTAGGCTGCTTTTTGAGTTTACCTCAAATGATGCCAAACAGAAGAGAAGGTTCTGGAATACTGTGTGAGAGAATAGTGGCACCAGGACAGGAGCAGACAGATGAAACAGGCTGGCAGGTGAAAGCCCTAATGTTACAAGCCCAAAGCCCTGAAGTAGTAGAGAACAGATTCCCCCCTCTTCAGCAAAAGCAAAAGACACTTAACCAAGCTCTGACCTTGGAGATACTCACACTAGACAAGATCTCGATACGCCCAGGGGGGCCCCTGGGTCCTGGAGGTCCCATAGTGCTGGCTCCATCCAACCCCCTTTCACCCTGGTTATAGCAGTGAGAAGTGAAAAGCAGTCATTGTGCATGTGTAAAAACATTCCACTTCTTTCCAGAACCAGGCAGGAAAGTCTTCCCAACCCCTGCCTCAGATCCAAGACCTTACCTTGGGTCCTTGGTCTCCTTTTTCTCCTTTGAGACCCTGGCAAAACAAACAAGCAGCTAAAGAGATGTTCTTAGTTTTCTCCTATTCACTTTGCTCACTCCACTTATCCTTGAATTTTGTTGTCACTCCCTAGCCTCATGTGAGTTTTGGTGGTAAAGGATAAAGAGCAAACTTCCCCTCCAAAATGAGGAGGAAAGAGCCCCCTGTGAAAGTAAGGGATTGGTGGTCACCTCCCAGCCCTGAATGTCCTTTTGGCCTCAGGGTTGGAGCCCTCTGTATCTGGAGGGCTGGGTATCTAGATACGCAAGCACACGAGGTGCCATGCTGTTCTCTTTCAGGTGCTTGGCTCTGGGTCCCCTGTGACATAGATCATGAGGAACGGGCTTCATGAGAACAAGCACCACAGGAAACGCCAAGCATACCTCCTGGGAACAGACGCAGTAGGGAGTGTGGGGTTTTGACATGGGGCAAGGCATGAGTACTGAATGGGGTAGCAGGAGAGGCAACAAAGCAGCAACGCTTTGAGGTAAGGAAGTGGGGAGAGAAAGAGACGATTCTCAAGTTTTCTCACATGATGTTCTGTGCAAAACTCTGCAGGGGTCCCCAGGACATAGGCTAAGAAGAGTACCCCACAGGCAATAGTCTCCCCACTGACAGCTGGAAGCTGACAGCACAGAGGGGATGAATTATTGGAGGGGGCGGAGCCAGTACAGCCCCCCACTGCCTCCTCTCTCTGATGTGACAGCAGCACAATCCTTACAAGGTTTCAGAAGTCAACTTACACTGGAAATGGTTGGCCTGGAGATTCCGGGTTCCCTCAACAGCGGGATATGTCCTGAGCCTTCGGTATCCTGGCAAAGGAGGAGGGATGAGAATTTCAGATCTGACTGCTCAGCACATACCTGTGCCAAATTTTGTTGGAGCCTAGGGAGGATTAACACAGCCTTCTCCCCTCAGCCCAGAGTCCAGTGAACTGCTCTTTCCCAAAATCATTATGACAAGTCATGCTTTACCCCCAGAAAGGAAGACAAGTACCTCAGATTCAAGTCCTGTTGCACACCCAGGGCCTGGGGGCCCTGGCGGTCCAGGAGGCCCCGGAGGTCCCATGACTCCAGGAGTGCCAGCCTGCCCATTTTTCCCTGGGGGCCCTGGTAGGCCTCTGTTGCCAGGGTCACCCTGTAAGGAAGAGGACAAGAAGATCACCAGCTCCAGATTTATTCATGGAAAAAAATCACACACACCTGAGTTGGTATCACTCCTTAACATCAACCAGCCTGAGGAATTCTCTGACTGTTACTGCTCAATGGCACTGAACTAGCTCTCTTGCTAATGGACATTTTTCTTGGCGAGAAGCTGATGTGTTCATTTAGATGCATTTATAGGAAGGGGTGAGGCAGGGAAAACCTCAAGAAATGTTTGCTCCCTCCCCACCCCTGGCCCCGGCTGCTTTGCCTGCCCTGAGCAATTCCTCCGAGGTGTGTTTTCCACTGCTCCATGACATTCATGTGTCTATTGCTTCACCTCAACTGTCTAAGAGATGGTAGAAACCCAAGGTAGATAAGAAGGGGCAAGAGAGATGCTTTCATTTACCTTTTCACCAACTGAGCCATTAGGCCCTCTTGCTCCCTGAAAAACACAACCACAAAGGCCAGTGAGTACATGATTCCTTTAGGGATGTTCACAAGAAAATGCAGAACTGCAGATCCTCAAGCAACAGAATATTTTCAAGGGCTTGGCCCAATAAGGAACCATACAGTTAAGGTTTCTGGGGGACCAGAGATGGATCCCACAGGCAGAAGGCTGGAGTAAACTTCCCGGAAAGCAAGGGGTCCACAGGAGGCAGGTGGGCAGGAACAGGTCTTCCCTACATAAGGTCATAGCAGTAGGGGACTTCAGCTGGAGAAATCTGAGAACACAAATATACTGGCGAGACAAGCCAGCAACTGCACAGCCCTGCACAAGACAGTGATATGATTATGATGTGGCAACCACATAAAGCTGTGTGCCCTCGGCCTCCCTTTTCCAGGTTAGAGCTCTCTTTCTATATCAAACCCACAAGAAAGACAGAATGGGTAGTTCTTAAAATCTCTGTGCTCAGAAGTGAGAAGGGAACCACTCTGGACCTGACATAGGGAGGCCAAAGGAAACAGACGGGAAGCGGAAGAGAGAGGCCTCAGCCACGGAGAGAAACCACAGAAAGGAGAGCGACCTGCAGGGTGGTGGAGAAAGCCAGGAGACAGATGAGATTCTGCAGCGGAAGGCAGCCAGCTCCTTCCCCAGGCCCCCGGCCCTCAGCACACCTGATTACCACAAGAACCATGGGAGCTATTTATTGGGGCAGAGAGATAGGGTAGGCCCTGCCTGATAGTACATCCTACACTTCCACTACCTCCTTAAGAAATAAATGTGTATAACCGTTTAAATAAAGAACTCTACAGAGGGACTGAGCAACAAACTGACACAGCTGAAGAGAGAATTAAGGGAAAGTCTGGGCTACAGAATTCTCTCAGAAAGCAGCACAGGAGGATAAGCACCTAGGAAGAACAATAAAACAGAGACAGGGGACAGCACGAGCTGTCCCCATGTCTGTTTAGCTGGAGAAGCAACTGGAGAGGATACAGAGGACAGGGAAAAGCTGGGGGGAGACAAATACCTCCTGTCTGAGGCATACTGGGGCATAGAAAGCCCTTGGCCCTCATGAGGGCAGGTCTTTGTCCCCTGCTCAGAGACCCTTCCCAGTCTTTGGCCTGGGAATGGAGACAGAGGGCAGAAGACAGTGAGGTGGGCTTGGGCCCTCCTGGCAGAAGCACTAGGCTCCCAAGCTGGAAGGGCGAGTGACATAGAACTGTTCCCCTCAAATGCTTATGTGTGTTCCTGAGGTGACTTGTGGAACCCTGGTGTCATCCTGGCTATCCAGGAGGGGCTGGGTGAATGAAGTGGCTGACTCTGGAACTTGTCCTCTCCCTCCTGCCAGTGCTCTTGAGAAGAAACAGGACAGAAATAAAACTCAAATAACTAAATTCCTATTTTGCTGCCTAATCTGGAGCTGCGCTTCTTGTGTCTGCCTCTCTTGTGTGGGATCAGTTATGCCATCACCTGCTTCCATCTGTCCTTGAGGGAAGCGGTGACCTTTTACTTCTCCCCAACAACAAGTTAAACCACTGTCAGGGCCACTGTGAAACAGAAGCTAACGTAGCCCCATTGCTGAGAAGCTAGCAGCTGTTTTGCCATTTGACCCTGTTCAAGAAAATTATGATCATAAAGTGAAAAACTATTTCTTTCAGTTGCTTTCTCTATTTTGTAAAGTCAAAATTGCATCTTGCGCTGGGGAGGTGACATGGTGGTCTAAGCACCTGCCTGACAAGTGTAAGGATCCTGGTTGAATCCCAGGTACTGCATGCCATGCCTGCCCCAGAATCCCAGGCGAACAGTGCCAGCCTCGAGACCAGGCGTGGTGGCACATGCCTATAACCCCAGCACTGGGGAGGCTGAGACAGGAGGAGCACTATGAGTCTGAGCTGCATAGCAAGACTCTATACCAAATAAATAAAAAAAAAAATTTAATCTTTTTTTTTAAAGTATATCTTGTAGCAGTTTCAGAGGAAATTCTAGAGTATACTTTAGACCCTAATTTATCTGAGACAGAATGGTTTATCTCAGAAATAAATAGCTCTACCCAGCTTGTCCAAGATAGGAAGATGGAACTTGGAGACATTCATCCGACTCGCAGTTATGGTGACCACCAATTCCCTGGTGAATTAAGTCAAGGATGGAAGAGCCTACTCTCGCAGAAATCTCCTGAACAGCCTGGGTGAAAGGTCAGGCTGAGTCCTTCGTTCCTTGGTCAGACGGCTTTTGTGCCAGGAGCCCGTGAACTGTCGTAGAGTTCCAGCCAGCAGATCAGCAAGTGTGGCTTAAGTGATGCAGTGTGAACAGAGAATTCTGCATCGGAAGCTTCACAAAGGAATAAGGGACAGTCGTGCTGCGTGCCATAGGACTGTGGTTGAGAATTCACTGGACTTCAGGGTTCATTACAGTAAAATGGAATAGTGAGAACATACATGGATCTTTTTTCAATCAAGGTACCTCGGGTTGTGAGTCTGCTGGTTTTGCTCATGGTATTTAAAATACTGACAATCTCAGTTTGCTGTGCACCACAACTGAGTGTGGTCTATTTGCTTTTATGAAGCTGCATCATCTACATGTTCTGCCATCTGATGCCAGTAATGTGATGTTTCTTCCACATATGTTATTACAAGCTCTAAACTCTTTTCTGGATCCTAGACAGCAGCAGCAGCTCACTGCTCAAGTGATCCACTAGTGATGCTTTTTCCTCTTCTCCTCTCACTTCCTCTTCTCCCCCTCCTCCTCCTCTTCTCCTTTTCTTTCTCTTCCTTCTTTTTCTTGCACTGCGGAGGTTCTAACCATGGGAGCTGCCCATTCTAGGCAAACACTTTATCACTGAACTATAAGCTCAGCCTCCGCTCTGAGGTGCCTTGCTTTTTATTATAGAAGAGTTAGGGAATTGTTCAAAGGCAATTTGGGATTACTGAGAACTAGGGGAGGTGGTAATCATGATCTTCCTGCACTTCTCCAACATCTTACAGACGAAGACAGAAACTGGTTTTACAGTGAAATTTAGGGCCCAGTAATGTGACTAAAGCTAGTTCCTGGGAGTGCACCACCCTTCAGCAATTCTGGGTACTGAGGAAAATTTCAGAGCATAGACTCTTTCCTGCCTGAGTATCCGAGTACTTTCTGAGAATTAAAAAAACACACAAGTGACCTAGATCCTGAAAAAATGCAAACAATGTTCACTATTCATCTAAAAAAAAACAAAACCCTGTCCATGTCCTCCAGCAAATCCCTTAGCACTCCTTCCAGAGTGTTCTTAGAAAGCAGGCCACTTGTATTTACCCTTCTTGAGCTAAAGGTCTTAGAGTTAACTACTTATCTTTATTTTGGAAAAATAAGAAATATTTCTACCATTGAACTCTGCATAGAATAATGTCTTTGATATTCTGAGCGATGGTACATATTTTGATGACAATCTCATTTTTAATCATTTATTTATTTACTTACTTAATCTTTTATTTATTTATTTGGTACAGAGTTGGCCAGATAGCTCAGTGGATTAAAGCGCCTGCTTAGGCAGGTATAGGGGCTGGGATTCGATCCCTGGTGTCCTGTGCTGGCCCTGACCCTGGGGCACACTGAGACTCGATTGAGACTGGGTATAGTGGCACCCACCTGTAATCTCAGCACTCAGGAAGCTGAAAAACAAGATCACTACAAGTTGGATCTGTGTAGTGAGACCCTGTAGACCCTGTACAAAATACATAAAAAGTTAATAATAAATAAATGAAATAAAATAAGTATTTATTTGGTACAGGGTCTTGCTACACAGCTCAGACTTATAATGAATCCTCAGCCTCCCTGGCACTGGCATTACAGCCTTCAGCTGCCACACCCAGTTTCAATGGCCCAGACAGGGTGGGGCTGGCATGGCATGAGATACTGGGGATCGAACCCCGGTCCTTGCACTTGCCGGGTGGTGCTTCGAGTGCTGAGCTATCTCCACACCCCACAGTCTCATCTTTTAAAATAATAATATCTAGCTAGTCTTTAGATATGGACTAGGCTTTGTGTTTTGCTAATAAGAAGGGCAGGGAACTTCACAGAGGCATGAGGAAAACTTCCCTACCAGTGGGATGAAGGTACTTCCTGAGTAGGAAATGAGACTCCTGCCACTGGAGGTGTGTAAGCAGAAGGATGGGGATCATAGGGGGTATTCAGGGATCAAATGTCCCATCAGACTGGGTCCTGTCACTTCACTGAGACCACTCACTTTCTTCAGCACGCTTCCGTTGTGTCATATTCAGACTGTACTCCTTGGTTTACTTTTTTTAAAAGATAAATGTCATGTGCAAGTTTTCCCTGCACCTCTCCAAATGCAAATTTCCCCATCCTTCTAAAACAAATCTCGTACAAACAAGGCAACAAATGGGACTCTGAAGAAAAAAAAAAAATTAGGAACAAAACAACAAACAAGCGAGATGGATCTCCAGCAGTCACCCTGGGAAGCTGCCACTCCATGCTCGTGCAAGCAGCTAATTCCCCCAAGCGCAGAGCCATCTGGGGGTGTTCTGTGAGCAGGCACAGACAAGGGCACCTTTCGAATCGAGACAGACTGTGGGAGGGTGGGGCGGGGCCGGGGGAACTTGCAAGAAAAACAGGCAAGGTAAGTGTCTGTTGGTGGGGTTTCCTGCAAAAATGTAATCTCTTATGAAAAGTCAGTATATGTGAAATGAATTCTCTATAGCTCAACAGTTATTTCTTTTTCCGAGAAGTGTGATTTCCATGAAAAACTGGGTTACTATTGAATTAAACATGTGCAAAAGCTGGCAGAAACTGGAAATTTAATTCAGTGACCATGGTGTCCAGGCAGTCGGTGTTTTCAATGTCTTCATGGGGCAAAGGGTGCACAGAGGCCTCGGCTCTCGTACAGTGGAAAGGGGCCCTCCCTTCTTGGAACCCCTGCAGATCCCTCTCACCACGTGGCTTGCACAAGGCTCTTTATTTTTATGGCTTCTCTGCCAGCATTGCTTATCTTATCTCAAGCAGGCTGGCAAAGAAAAGGGGTGGAATTCTCCCATCCCGGCATCAGCAAGGGCTTGCAGACAAAAGCCAGGACAGGCTTACACAGACTGGAGGAAGGCAGGCAGGCTGAACTCGGGGAATGGCAGGACAGAAGGGCACCCGTAGGAAGCTCCTTTCATTCATCAAACATACATGGAGCTCTATGGTACAGAGACTTCTATGTCTGTGTGCCAGGGTGGGGGTGAGAGACAGACAGGTCAGCTAACACCTTCAGGGGCACTGACTAAGAAGCTTCGCAGCAGCACAACGGGATGGACAGAAGGTGGGATGGAGGTGTGCTCTCTGCTCCTAGGGAGAGTTTCCCAGAGGATATTGGCGGCCCCAACCCATTTCACAGCTCTGCTATCCAAAGTTTCCAGTTATCCCATCAACCACAGTCTGCACATATTAAGTAAAAATAAATAAATAAATAAAATGCCAGAAATAAGCAACTCACAACTTTTAAATTGTGTCATTCTCAGTATCAGGAAGAAATCTTGTGCCATCCAGCTCCACCCTGCCCAAGACATGAATCATCCCTTTGTTCCAGTGTATCTATACTGTATATACTGCCCACCCGTCAATAAGTTAGTGGCCATCCTAGTTATCAGACTGGCTACTGCAGTACTTGAGTTTTTACTTTACTTCACAATAGCCCCAACATGTAAGATCAGGGATGCTGGCAGTTTTATTACAGTCTATTGTGATAATGGTTCCATTGCATTATTAGTTATTATTGTCAATCACCTACAGTGTCCAATTAATGAACTAAACTTTATCATAGGTGTGTGTATGTATGTGTATAGATATGTATGTGTGTGTGTGTATATATATATATATATATATATATATATATATATGAATGTATATATATACACCTACATATATACATATATGTATATATATACACAGTATGTGCTTATTGGTACTGTCTGTATTTCAAACATTCATTGAAGGTCTCAGAAATATCCCCCTAGGATAAAGAGGGCACTATATATCTGAACTGGGCCTTGTAAGATGAGCACAGGAAAGAACACCCCAGACAGGATGAACCTATGTACAGAGGCCATGGGCTGGCGCTGCGGGGCAGCCCCAAGCCTCTCAGCAGGCGGAGCCACTCCTCCAGCAAACACTAGACAGCAAAGAGCTGGTGCAGATCAGGAAGGGCATGGGGGCTCTGTCTGAGGGGATGGTGGACAGGCACCAGCTGACGAGGGCCTGCGATGGGAGTTGCATCAGCCAAGGGTACAGGACAGGCTGCGTGTGGGGCATGGGCACCAGTGAGACACCAATGCCATGGTGTAGCAAGAGGCAAGGCCGGTCAGATTAGGGCAGAGAGAAAGGTGAGGGGCTGAGAAGGACCCATGCCTGAGTCTAGGCCAGCTGGTAGATGGCAGCACTGTTCACTAAAGTTGAGAGGGACAGGAGCAGGCTGGGGAGATCCTGAGCACACATCTGGCATAGTAAGTCCCACAGTGGGGACATCAAGCAGAGGTGCTCAGTAGGGGACCACAAAGTCATTCCCAGGAGAGGCAAGATCATATATAGGGGCCAGAAAGTATGGGTCTGGGGCCCCCTATGCTCAAACTCTCCCAGCTTCCCCATACCTTCTCCCCTTTTATCCCAGGACGTCCGATGGCTCCGTCTAGTCCAGGCTCTCCTTCAGGGCCCTGGGGAACATGAAAGGCTATCAGTCCATAGCATCTCCAGTAAGAACCCCACAAATTCTTCTAGAAGGAGGGCAGGTGGGGAGGTGGGTGAGGTGGGCAGGCCCAGAGTCTTGTGCTGGGGCCTGGCAAGGGTGCTGGTCTCAGCCCACTTGGACCATCACTAGCTGGGCCCGTTGGGCAAGCATCTTTTGGCCCCTGGGTCACATTTCCTCTTTTGTGGGGACAAAGGGGAAAGTGTGGGCTTGATGGTCTCCAGGGAGCCCCCATCCAGGCCAGTCTTGGGGTCCTATGATTCCAAGGCCCTACATGAGTCTGTGCTTTCAATACTGACAACCATAAACCAGGGAACTAACGCATATGACGACAGTGGATGCTGCTTCCATGGGAGTTCAGCCACTACCCAGATGAAGAAGGGTTCTGCTCACAAATGTTAGCCAGCTGGTCTCTCCTAGCCTTAGATGTATTGGGTTCTGTGTCTGTAAGTTCCTCTCTGGCCACACAGAAGGAGGGGATTTCAGTTGCTTACCGGGAGCCCAGGTTCGCCAGCAGCTCCATCCTCTCCAGGAGAGCCAGGAGGCCCCATGAGAACATTAGTTCCTGGTCTACCTGGAATCCCAGGTGAGCCAGGTGGTCCTGGAGGGCCTGGGGGACCCTAGTAAACAAGGCATTGTAAGAAATGATGTGGTAGGGAGGAATGTATACTGAACATGTGTGTTTGTTCCACTCCTTAGCACAACCCTACAAGGGGAAATCGGTGCATCCACTTACCAGATGGGGAGGCTGAGGCACAATGAGAAGATGTGACTCAAAGACTCCAGCCCATGTAAGAGCTGGGATCTGAACCAAATTCATTCTGAGCCTATTACATCATGTGATATGTTGTATAGGTGCAGACAATAAAGATCGAATTATTTGGGTTCCCAGAGGAGGTCTTGCTAATTTAGCTTTGTGACAGACTATGAGGTCCAGCACTGCCTGCTGTTTGGCCTTGTGATGGACTTCCCCTGAAGTACACACGTCTCCGTAGTCTCCCGCTAGGCTGGCTCACTGTACCAGCCTGTAAGGTCCAGAGAGGATTAGTAGGATCCTATTCCATCCCTCAGTGAGAGTAGTGCCCTCCCAGCTTGGCTACAAGGAATGGGGAGAGGGCCAGACAGCCAAATAAAAGTCCTAACTGGGATCTCAGGGCAGGCTGGGTCCAGAGACAGAGCAACAGCTGCAACTGGAGAGGGAGACCCTCCCCTGGTGGTGACTGAGACAGGCAGAGCTCAGCTTTGGGCAGCAGGCCAGGGGGCCGCAGACCCCTGCAGGAGTACAGAGGGCTGCCTAAGGGTGGAGAGGACTGCCAGCAGGGTGTGGAAGTCAAAGTGGCAAACGCTACCCAGAGCCCAGGGGTCTAATGAAAAGGGAGTGTCCGGGGAAGAAAGAGAATTAAAATGCATTAGGTCCCTGTACGAACTCCACACAAGGAATGTGAACATTATGTATTACAAACACGTACCCCCTCCCCCGCAAAAGAAAGAGGATCAAGAGATGGATGGAGAGGGTGGGAGAGAAAGGGAAGGGGATGAAAAAAGGAATTAAGATACATTAACTTCCCACAGGGAACGTAAACAGTGCATATGCAAATGTGTGCTCATAAAGGTCAGGGGCACCCTCTCTGTGGGGCAGCCTGCTGGAGGCGCCCCAGGGAAAGGCAGTAAGTGCAGGGGTGGGGGGCTCTCTATTCAAACCCAGACTCCCACTCACTGAAAGCCAGGCAAACCTGAATGAAGGGCTACTTGTACCCCTGCCACTCCTACATCTGCCCCCCACCGCACCCTGCCACCCCGCCGCCATTTAGGCCCAGACACCAAGTGGCATCACCCTTCACACTCACTCTTAGCAACTCTTCTCGGTCCACCAGGTCTCCGGAGCCAGAGCCCATCTCCAAGCTCCACCCCTGGCCAGATCCGTCAGCCTCGGCAGCCACCTGGAGACAGAAGAAATTCCCAGAGCTCGGACTCCACAGTCTCCAGGGATAGCCACGTCACTGGGCATTTTCCCCATGTCATGGCCCTGTAACTTTTACCACCCATTGTCCCTCTGGCCTTTCTCCACTCTAGCTGCCTCTCTCCCTTGCAGCCTCTCTGTGTCCAGCCCAGAGCGGCCAGCTCTCAGCCTCCTTGCCCACCTTTAGCCCCCACCCCAGGCCCAGTTCTGCAATTGCCTTCTTCATGAAGCCTCCCCATCTCTGCTGGGCTCCTCTGCTCAAAGGTCCACTCAGGTGCTTGGGCCACCTGACTGTAAGCTTAGCTGTCGATGTGTCTGTCAGCCCCTCTAGACCAGGGAAGACCCAAATATTGACCTCTTACATGCCCAGAGTCTACCACAAAGGCATTTGGGATGCACTTGTCATCATTCCCAACAGTCTTCAAAGCAGCAAAGGGAATTCTCAAAATGCCTTCCTGGTACTGAGCTCCTGAAGACAGGAGGCTTCCCGCATCATGCAGTGGATGGGTCCAGGAAGAGCTGGGTATGGGCCAAGGGCAGGTGCATGGAAATCATGTGGTGGGGATGTGTGGTAGGCATAGCGGTGGTGAGGGAGGCAGGGATCCAGGCTACCTCCCTCTGTCCCAGGGAAGAGAAAGCTTGCAGGTTAGACTTGGGGAGACAAAGGGACAAATTGGGTGGGAAGTGAGAGAGAGAAGACCCCTGGAGGACACTGCATTTCCCTATTGGTGATAATGTAAATGGTGTGTCATTCTTAGAGGTGGGGCACCCAAGGGGAGGAGCAGGCTTGAGCTAAAGATGACAGCTCAGCTTGGCATCTACTGAGTTGGAGAAACCTCTGTGTCACCCAGGATGTAAGATAGCAATGAATTCTGATGCTGAGCATGCTGCAGGATTCCAGCAGAGTGCAAGCCCTGGGTTCTGACTGGAAGGTACCGTGAGGGGCTGTCTTTGTGCATTACGAGTCCAGCAGAAATTCCAGGGACCACAGAGCCCCTCCCCAGCATTTTCCTAAGGGAACAAAAATGGTCCAGGAATACACCCTCCCCCCAACTACTGTCCTCTTCCTCTCTGTAGGAAGGGACTCATCTGTAAGACCAAAATTTGCATGAATGAAGAAAGACAAAAGGAGAGTGGAAATACTGATGGTGAAGTCCCAACATATGAAGTGGTCAGATGCTGCTGTCATCATCTTGATTGACATGACTAAATTAACCCCAAATAATATGCTCAGCTTGGAATCAGGGTGCTACCCAGGACACCACAGCACAAACCTTTCCTCCTGCGGGCCCTTCCATTTCACCATGTACTAGCTGAGCCTGAAAGAAGAAGCTCTGGTTAAAAGTTGGTCACAAAGTCCCTTCAACATGCAGCAGCTGAACTCTGTGACATTGTGGGTGCTGGCCCACAGGCTTGGCCTGGGGGTTGTGCCAGGCTGGAGTAGGTGAAAGACCATGGTCACTGCTGCAATTCCTGCACATGGAAGAAAGACCACAGGCTCTTAATTCCTATTTGCCAAGTGACTACCAGGAGACCATGGCATTTGGGGTTCCCCAGGCTTGACAATCCATCTCATCTTTTGCTAGCATTCTGCAACACAGATTTTAAAGTATATAAGTTCACTGTAAGGGCAATGCTTGTCATGTGTTCCTTAAGATTCTGATACCTCATCAGTCCTTATAAATGCAATGACTCTGTGGTGGCACTGTGGGCTTTGCTAAGTGACTTCTGGCTCCAGTTTGAAGATGATGACTGTGACCAGTGCAGAAACCAAGGCAGAAGGCCTGGGAACCAGGGCTCTTGTCCTGGTGGACCCCTGGGAACTGAATGGCCTGGCGCAAAAGTCTGACCCTCTTGACCTCATCCGCAGTATAGTTCTGGTTAGCTAATCTGAACACACGCTGTGTGCCAGGCCAAGTTTCCCATGTGGTAACTCATTTGATCATCACAACAAATCAAGAGAAAGGGACTGCGCTTATGATTCACATTCCATGTGCCGTCAGTGGAGACAGGGGCTGTGGAGAAAGCCTGGAGAGAAGCTCTCCTCTGGGAGAGGTGGAGAGCGGCAAAGTGTGCAGGGCTAGGTTTGCATGCTGACTCTCATCCACTGAGCTATCCTACCTTGGTTACTCTGAGATTTGAAATGATCCTGAAAGCAGAGGCCTGATCTCGTGACCATCATTACTGTGCCTTTACACCCTCTGTTTGGGAACTGTGGAGCACATTTCAGTTCAGTGCAGGTGCTAAGCCCAGGGACAGAATGGTGACTGTCTTCATCTGTCATATACAAGGACGTCCTGCCCTGTGTCCATTCATCTCTCGCTTTCTTTCTTTGCCTCCACACCTCAGAATTTTCAAAACTATCTGTTGCAACCATAAATCCCCCAGTAGAAAACACCAACATATGATAAAAACCTACTAACTTCCCACAGTCACAACTGCTAATATTTTGGGAGGGCATTTTCTTCTAGGGTTCTTGCATGTGGATACTTTTAAATACTTAAGACCACACAATAGATTCAGGCTTATAACCAGCTTCTTTTACGTAATGCAATACAGTTGGTATGTCTGCTGTCATTAAATACTAATAATGTTGAGCTGCAGAAAGCCTCCATTATTAATATATTTCAATTTAACTAATTCCCAATTGTTTGATAATTAGATCATACCTAATTTTTCTCTATTATAAACATTAATATCTACTATGAAATTAATATCGCTGTAAACAAACTGTTTCTACATAATGAGCTGTCATCATTAGGATGGATTCCTGGATCAGAAGTTTCTGATTGCAGTTTTATGGTTGTTAACATCTGTGGACAAAGAGTTTCCCAGAAGCAATAAACCTTCAACACCCCCACCAACATAGCGGGCTTCACAAAGCCAAATTTTAAAGGCAGAAAACATAAGGAAATAAGGAAAATTGAGTCAGTTTTCTTCAAAAAAACCAATAGCTAAAAGAATCAGGGAAAAAGCTAGAGATTAAAAGACATCTGAGACAAATTAACATGTTTACACTCACAGTCAAACAATCTAACTGGGAAAAGACACTTTAAAAAATCCAGGGAATTAAAATATGAAGGAACCATTGCTGACTGTGTTAGAGGAATAGCGATAATGTGGTTATGCAAGAAGAAAAAGTCCCACCTCAACAACACGCATCACTAATACACACTGATTTATCTACAAGTTAAATGAACAGATGTTTGGGACTTAAAAAAAAAAAAAAAAAAAGACTCCAACCTTACACTTCTCTCCAAAAAGATGGGGTAGGAAGTAAAACAGATATAGCCAGACTAGCTGAATATTGATAACTATTTAAGCCAAATAATGGCTATATAGAGATAACTTATGTCCTTCTAAGACCCTTTGTGAATTTTTAGATTTAAAAAAATAGTAAGGTAAATGTATTTATTTTGGTTTTTGTGAGATAGGGTCTTGCTATGCAGTTTAGGGTGGCCTTGAGCTCACTAGGCAGTACAGGCTGGTTTTTCAGTTTTAAAAAAAAGGAGGCCTCTACCAGTGACTGGTGCAGGTCCACTCGGAGCTCTAGCCAGGGTTTCTGCACACACCACAGGGCGAGGAGGACCAAGGCAGGGGATGTTGTGATGGAGTCGCACTGTGTATGGCCATCACAGCTAGCTGTGGGCTCCCCTGCTAGTTGCCTGCAGTCGTACGCTGGTGTCCTAGTCCAGCCCCTAACTCTCTAGGTAAGCACTAGACTCAGGCTCTATATGGCTTTAAGCCACCCCCAGGCCACATGAATCCCCAGGCCACATGAGTGTCTAATGTGCACCAAGTTCAAAAGCAGAATCCTCACTAGCCTTCTTCCTTTCAGTGATGGTGTGGAGGCTACAACCCACAGGACTCAGGGCACCCTGAAAGTAGAACCTTGCGCCTGGCTCCTCCCAAGGGTCTTCCTATCATGCTGTACGCTCACAGATGAGCTCATGGGTGTGCGGAAGCCCCAGGTCAGCAGCTCGGTCAACTAGCTCAAGCTGACCACCAACAGGAGGACTTCCTCTAAAGCGCTCACCCTTGGAGAGCACTCTGCTTCACACAAGTCCAGAATTGCAGGACTTCCATCAGTTTCCTTACGGGTTTTGTTTTGAGGTTTCTTTGTTTGTTTTGGTTTTTGTGGTGCTGGAAATCAAACCCAGGGCCTCACACAGGCTTGATCACTGAGCCACCCTCTCAATCTTCCCCCATTTCATTTTTTTATACTGAAACAAGGTCTGGCTAAATTGCCTAGCTTAGGCCTAATCCTGGGTTCAGGTAGCTGGGATTCTAGGCCTGCAATGCCACACTTGCTAGGATTCCTATTTCTTTATTTTATTTTTTTATTGTGTTAAGTGAAATTATTTCTGTGTTTGTGGACAATCTTATTTTTAAATCCTATATGGAATTTCTGTATATTGGATTTGCTGCTAATAAGGGTGTACTATAATAAATCTAGACTGTTCATAGACTTACAAATAAAAGTATTAGTTAGAAGTAAAAAAAAAAAAGAAAAAAGTGAAGATGACAAAATTTGTTCTTAGAAGTCTCCAAGAGACTTGGAATTTAAACAATGAAATTCACTAACATAACAGAATACAAAGTCAACTCTCACAAATCAATAGCATGTCTATACACAAACAACAAACTCACTGAGAGAGAAATTGGAAACCATGCTTTTCACAGTAACACCTAAAAAAGAAATACTTAGGAATAGGATTCCTATTTCTAAAAGACAAAGTTACAGCCCTTAAGTGGTGACAACCTCATGTGTGTACCCAACATAACTTCAGTTATTCCCATTCACACATCTGAACAGGCTCAGAGAAACCAACTTGCTTAAAGTCACACTGTAGGGGCTAGGGAGGTGGCTCAGTGGAATAAGTGCTTCCCTGGCAAGCGCAAGGGCCTGAGTTCAATCCCTGGTTCCACCAAAAAAATAAATAAATACATAAAATAAATGAATAAAGTCATACTGTGGCATTCCAGGGTCCTAGGAATCTGTGCTGGACTGGACTTGACAGGCCCCACCCCACCCCTTCCCTCACCCCACAGGCCCAGGCCAGCCTGGCCACCAACTTTGTATCTTCTAATGGAACTGCTTGTTAGAAAGATCACATGTGGATTTTAAAAAGGCAGCCTGGGACTAAGGGTGGGTCCCTTGATTTTTTCACCACCCCTTTTCCTCCCCAAACTGCAGTTTTTCCAAGGGTCCCCATGTTGAAGGCCCTTAATTTGAAAACTAAAATCAGAGTCCAAGAAGGCCTGAGCTGGCCTCTGTCTTCCCTATACTAGTGCTGGGCAGGTCTGCCCCTGTACGCACTCACCAGGGTGACGCGTCTCTCAGGAGCAGCTGTAGGTACTGGGAGTGGCAGCCCAGCAGAGGGAGCACTGCTGGTTTCCTCTCCACCAGCTGTGGCCAGGGGCTCCAAGTCTTCCTTGTCATCAGGTACCTGAGAGGGAAACCAGCGCAAGGAATCAGTTCACCTCACCGGTGGGGTAGGATGGATGTGGTTAGTCATTCCCAAGAAGCTCAACTTCAAAACACTTTCCAGCATATATCACCCTGATGGAAACTGCATCTCTTCCAAAGGGTTCAGCTCCCAGAGACCTGGCCCACACGGGGCCACTTGTCCCTGAGAAAGTTCCTCTTGGACAAGGCTAGGAGGCAGTAGTAAGGGACAAAACCCCGCATTGCAATCCTGCCATTGCATCCTGCCCCATCCAGTGGTCATTGCCCCAGACACCTCCCAACAGAGCTGAATATGAATGCATCTGTGTGGAGGCCACTAACTGCCCCATCCCAGGATGTGACCTCTTTCCCCCATGATCAAGAGAGGACAGTACATCTACCGTGGGTGTGAGGATGGCCAGGTCATCTGTGGAGGCCCCACTGGCTTGTACAGGGGCCACTGTGGGTGTGAGAATAGTTTGGTCATCTGTGGAGGCTCCACTGGCTTCCTCTTCTTCAAAAGGGCCAAGGGGCGCTGCTGTGGCAGCTGTGGCCATGATTGACCATGCTTCACCTGGACCCTGAAACAAAGCTGGCATGAGAAGTGGTGCCAGGCGATCCAAACCCAACATCAGCAAGCATGTAGGTCCTGCAGGCAGGAAGCCCCCAGCAGATCCCCAGCAGCTTTGCACACCAAGAACTGTCTGCAGTCCACAGACCTTCTTCAGGGCCCTCCCCACCTGCCCCGGACCCTCCTAGCACATCTCTGCCAAGGGCTTACCTGGCCTTAGTCTGCCTGCCTCCGGTAATGGAGAGCTTACTACCTTGACAGTTCTATTCAAGTTCTAGTTTTGTCACCAGTCACCCCATGTGCTCCCCCTGCAGTCTCCCTGTGTGAACATTAGGCCAGAGCTGGGAGGCTGCTTGGTCAGTGTGACAGATTGGGGAGCAGGTGTGTGAGGACACCAGAGGCAGGGCTACTGGCCTCTGGTGACCTGGCTGCCCCTCTATGCATTCACTCAGCAAATGGTCATGTACCATTAGTCAAGAGGGAAGTGCAACAGTGAGAGAGGTATCCACCACCCCTGTGCTCGCTGAGTTTGCATCCCACTGGAAAGCCAGACATAATCCTGTGGCCAAGTTTATTACGGATTACAATTGGGATGAGCCTCCCAGGGGCAAGGGTGGGGCCTAGCCAGTGAGGAACAGCCCCTTTCAAGCGCATGGTGTTCCAGTTGACTGGAGGACAAGAAAGAAGGGGAAAGAGGAGGGTGGGAGAGGTTCCCGGCAGAGAACAGGGGCCTGGCAAGGCTCTGTGGCAGAAGGAAAGGGGCCTGCTAAACAAATGAAAGGGAGACAGGCTGGAATACCTGGGGCTGAGGACCGAAGAGACCCAGACCCTGCAAGGCTTTGGGACAGCTGGGTCTGCAGGGCAGGGTGAGGGACAGCTTCTAAGCAGAAGCCTTAAACTCCAGAGCAGTGCTGGGAGAGAACATGGAGAGATCAGGAAGGGCCTCAGAAGCTGAGGACATGTGGAGAGGACAGTCCAGGGCTGGACAGCAGAGCACAGAAGCGGGAGGGTTTCTGATGGGTCTTGGCATAAAAGTCAACAAGACTTGATGTTTGACAGGATCTGAGATGTGAGGAAGAGGAAAGAGAACTCTGCCTGTGAGAACACAGCCCTGGACATGGCAGCTGCATTCAAGTCCTTAGAGTGGCAACCTGGAGGGCACCATTGCAGGGACACCTTTGTGACAGGATTGCCCAGTGCCCTGGTAGGCTTGTATCCTGCACTGAGGCTAGACATAGCTGCAAGGCTGTGGCCAGGCTCTGCCTGCTGCTGCACCCTGACCCGTCTGTCCAGCCTTCTGACAGCTCATGGTCACCCATTACCTCTCCCTGCACACACACACTGTACAGCCCTGAGATGGGTGCCAACCTCTCTGACCCATCCAGTTTCCCTGGGCTGTGGTTCCCACTGGTCCCCTGTTTACCAGGACCAAACATTTAGTCAGAGAGGGTCAGAGAGGTGCTGCATCCCCAGACATGTATCTCTGGATTTGCTGCATGTGACAGCCACACTTGGAGAAGGCCAACAGCTGTCCCTGCTCGTCATGCTCCTTACCAGAGTGGTCTCTTCCCTGGGGCTCCAGGTGGACATGGTGAAGCTAGGTCCCTCCGTGAGTATGCTGCCCGACTCCACTTCCCCAGCGGTGCTCACGGGCACTTCGACCTCCCCTGTTCCCATTGCTGCCGAGCCTTCTTCGTCCTCCAGACCCTAAACAGAAAGCCAACCCGAGAGACTGTGTCAGCAGATCGCACCCTTAATCCTCAGGAGCAGGGCCTCTGCTGTGCCTACATCCTGTTGCGCCCCTTCCTTCAAAGTGCATGCATGCCCCAGTGCCCCGACCACCATAACACCCCAGCACATCCTCCCTGGTTCCTACCCAAGGCCCTGCCACTCTCAAGAGACACGCCCACTAGCTGTCCCTCCCAGCCTCTGCCCTCTCAAGTGCAAAGGTCCCGCTGGTGCCTAGGTGGTTGTGTTTGGGTAAAAATCTTCTTCTCACTGAAAAAGCTATTTATTCCTGGCCACCTCCTGCCTCCTCCTCTCCTTAACTGGTGCCGTCTGGCTTCTATGCCACCTCCCAAACTGCTCTCACCTTGTCAGCACTCAGAGTCAAAATTATAAATTCAGTGGGCATGTTTTAGTTCCTTCCTCAGCAGGATGCAATGTGGAGAATCATGCCCTAGAGCCAGCTAGGACCACCACCCTCTGGGGCCTGGACACAGCCTCTGAGCCCATGCCCAAGTCCAGGTAGGCTTTCCTGTCCTTCCTCTCCTGGAAGGCAGGGTGATCTCTCTGGAGCTCCAACCTGCTTACATCTCTGTGCTGTGTTACACCCTCTGGGGACTCCTGCCTTCTCCTGGATCCTCCTGGCTGCTAGGCAGGGCCTCCAAAGCCCGCTGTGGTCTTGGGTGCCTCTCAAGCCCCATCTACAGTTCTGCACCTCACAGCTGATGCAGGGGTGTACACACTTCTTGCCCCTGGCCTTTGCTTCTGCTGCCCTGCTGGAGCTCTGCTGCTCCTACTCACCCTCTCTCCTGGGCTGGCCAGGGTTGAGCCCAGGCCCCTGTGCTGTGCTCCCAGAGCACCTTGTTTCCCCTCATTGCCTCTTACCTTTGTTTCCTATTTACCACCAGCACCCATGAGCAGGTCAAGTGCCCAGTGGTGCAAGGTCTGCAACCTCCTGCTGCGTGATTCAGAAACTGCCTTGGTCTCCTCCTCAGAGTCCCGCAGCCTCAGGCCCACAGGGCTGTTGCTCTGTGCTTGGCCAGCTGCTGCTCACCAAGACAGCCTCACATCTCCTAAAGCAGCAAGAGTATGGTGTGTACTGGGGCTACTTACTATAGTGGTCCACTCCTGAGCATTCAGGGTGGACATGGCCAGGGTTGGTACAGCTGTGGGCATGCTGCTGCCCTCCGCCTCCCGGGTTGTGCTGGTGGTCACCACATCCTCCCCTGCTGCTGTCACTGCAGGGCCCTGGAAACAAGGACACCAGAAAAGAACACATCACTGTGCCCTGGGCCCCCATGGCTGAACAGAAGAGACCACCTGAGCCCTCCTGCACCCAGATCTTTACAGCTTCATCCAATGTCTCTGATCTCATTGTAGCTCCAGGCCAGCCCAGGCTTGCAGATCACAGGGGTAGAAATGACTGCCTAGGCACCTGCCCTGTGTTTGATGCCAGTGTCTGCTGGGAGGTTGCTGCCTCCTGAATCAGCTCCCTCCCCAGCACTGGACATGTTTGTTTATACATAGGAGCCTCCTGAGACTTCCACTGTGTATCCATGAAGACCCTGGGACAAGGTCTTTTCCTGCGGCAGCATTTCAGAGACATGCCAGCGGCACTTTTGTCTTCTCAGCCTTGTCTAGTCTGGACACCCTGTGTGTGGGACTTCTCACACCACAGCCAACACGACTCCCTCCTGTCATGGGCCCTCAGATGTGGCTGTCCAGTGGGCCTCACCATGCATCGAGGATGTGCGGACAGCTGCAGCACAAGGTCACCCACCATGGTGGCTGGCAGAGCTTGCTGAGGCCGGTGGCATTTCCTGACAAGGGTGTGATGCGAACAGTGTGCACACCACTCTTCCCAAGGACCCTCCTTGCTTTGGATTCTGCTATTGCCCTCTGAAGCCACTCCCTTAACCTAGGGAAGTTGGTGACCTCAGCGGGACTGCGACAAGTCATCCCAAGAACTCGTGCACGTGGGAAGCTGGACTTGCCCAAGATGCTCCTGGGACTGTCAGTGCCCTCTCAATCCAGAGGCAGCCATTTCTTTCTGTCTCTCCAGTGATCCACACTGCACCCCGTGACCCAGCTGACACTGGGCAGGGAACAGGCAGATTCTCTGACAGGTGCTCAGACAATGGAGGAAATGGACATAGAGCACCTGTGGCTTCAGTGTCGCCAAAGGGACTGTTTTAGCTCTGCTGTTCCAAATTTTGTTTTTGTTTTTTTTAGTTCCAGAAATCTAGTCCCTTTGTACACTAAACATGCCAAACCAGGCTAATCAAAGTTACCCAGACTTCCTTGCTGTGGAACCCCTGAGAGCATATAAAAAAGAAGTGAGAATGAATTATTTCCCGAACTTATTGGACTTTAGGGCTCTATCTTCACAGAATGTGTCAAGTCCTTGTAGACTTATCCTTAAAAAAATAAGAAAGATGGAAGAACAATGATGCCACAGGGTAGCAAAGGAGACTCTTTCTGACCCAGGTCAGCTGGAGCCTCAAGAACAGGTACAATTCCATAGGCATCAGGTGACTTTCTCATTCTGAAAGAAGCATCCAGGCCACTTCTGGGGCCAGCATGAGCAATCCCCTGCATGTAGCCCATGGAAGAAAAGCCACAGAATTTACTGTGACAGGAGGGAAGACTTCCTCTGGAGAGAATTTTTATTATGTCCCCCACTCACTAAAAACCATTCGGTGAGTGGGACATGCATTCTTTGTAATTTGGGAGACATGGGGACTGGTGTGCAATTATTTCCGGGGAGAGACAAAAGGTGAAAGTTGGGGGTCGTTCAGATCTGGGGGAGAGAGAAGAGTAGATGAGAAGAGGGGATCTCCCTATAGCTACTGTGCTGGAGCCAGACCAAGAGCTCATCCTTCCAAAGGGAGCAGGCTAAATCTGTCCTGAAATGGACTCTACCCAAAGGTCCACCCAGTGGGTCTATGCATGCAGCAGCACATGGAAGCCCAGGCAGAAGTTAAGAGTCCAGTAGCAGGATGTTGACCCCAGGTCCCTGAATAATCCCAAATCCCTATGAGATACACTTCCAGCAATCAGGCAGCATCCACAGCAAAGCCCCAGATCACCACTTGATCCACTATGTACAGCCGTAACCTTTTCTGTAGGCGGACCAGACCCTGTAAATATTCAAAACAGCTAAATAGGGCAGGAGGAGCCCATGGGGAACAGAGAGAGGGGAAAATGGTAAGGAAATCTCTCCTCTTCCTTCCCTGGCAGATTGCCTGGCTTAGGAAAGATCAAGGGGCATGGCCTTTTATTTTAGTTGAACTCTTGGTATTATGCTGGACTGAGTTTGAAAAGTATCAGTGAAAATTTCCTGGGAGAGCTGTGAGACCTGTCTGAGTTTTCATCCAGGAGAGGGAAAGGACTGAGCTGGTGCTGTGGGTTTTTAGCAGAAATTATTTTGAGAAAGTTAACTGGCTTCACTTGCCCCCTGCTGTGTCCAGCATTTCAAAAGCTGCCTTGGCAGGTGTAAAGGCCACCTGCAGAGTGAGCACACTGCCACACCTGCAGCTAATGTGAGTCTGGTCTGAAAGTGCTGGAGCTCTGTGGAGGCCACGTATGGAGGCCATGTGTTCATCTTCTTCACAGTGGAGCACGGGGCAGGTGGTCACCATGGAGAGGAAGGGCCCTGTGGCACAGGCCGGGGATGTGGCTCTATCACCTGTCCTGCTGAACCCCAAAGCCCCTGCCCCTTGCCTCTGCCCTCCCACCATGACAGAGGCCATCTGGACTATTTGTTAAGCCCCTGTGGTTCTCGCTGGTGCCCAGCAAAGGTCACCACCAAGTAGGAAACAAACGAAGCCCATCCCTGAGGCATCAAGTGCAAGTTACCACGCACGTACTTGTTCTTCGGTGGCATCCAGGAAGGCCCTCTCTCCTGAGCCAACGTCAGCAACGGCGTCACCATCCACAGCGGGATCTCTCTCCAGCGTGTCATTCAGGACCTCACCAGACCCTGCAGGAAGCAGGTGTTCTGTAATGAACTACAGTCCACAGTCTTGGAAAAGAAGGTGGTAGCTCTTCACCCACTGCCTTGCAAAGATGTTTGTAAGACCATAATACAGAGAGGTGCGGAGCAACACAGTGAGCAAGTAGACCTTAACCACCAGGGACTCTGGCACGTCCTCTGGCTTGGAATCCTGCTTTGCCACTTCCAGGAATAAGCCTTATGGCAAAGGGCAAAGAGTGCCTTTGCCTCAAGTTACTCATCTACAAGTGGGGAATAACATCTGGCTTCTAAGGCCAGTCCATTCTGAGGAGGCTGTGTCATAGGGATAAAACAAAGTAATGCAAGAAAGTACTGAGGACATTCCCTGGGTATAGTGAGTAAAATGGAGTGCTATATTTGTAAAAAACAGAAAAAAGAACTATGGAGGGATACGTATGTTATCATTATACATAAGTATTCTGTAATATATCATATTCTCCAATACCAATTATATAATAAATAATACAAATGGACACATGTCCATATATGTGTACATACACTTAGTTAAACCACAATACTCAGTATGGGTTTCTTACAGCATAGGAGTAAAAGGGAAGAAGGAAACTATTCTTTTTTGTTTATAGGACTGTGTGTTGATGAATCACTGCCATGTGTAAAGAAAAACAAATGGAGTTTAAAAGCAAAGAAAAATAAATTATATTAAAATGAACGTGTGCCCATGTCTGTCACTCGCACATCCTCTCATCCTCCTGCTAGCCCTCGCCTCCTTCGCGCAAGAACCCACCCTACCGCAGGCCGCAGCAGCAAGGCTAGGATGAGCATCCCACCTGTTCAGTCTCTTTGTTATCAACCCAGACCTGTATCCTGCTCTGCTGCGTGCATTGACAACTCTTTAGTTATGAACCGCATGCTGCGAGGGGCTCACAGACAGTGGCTGGGAAGGGCCTTGAAGCTAGATGGGCCTGTCTCCATGGCAGACATTGCCCTCATGCAGGCCCCGACAGATAGACAGTGTAGGGGTTGTGGTGGACCTTGAGTCCAGGCGCCCTTGAAGCACAAAACCCCAACCACTGCACACACTTGCGTTCTCCTCACTCTGACCACCAGGGGGTGCTGTGCAGACAGCCCTTATCCCTGACCCTTGGTGGAGGGTCCTGGTGGGTGGGTGGTGTCAGGGAAGCCAGGAACACACACACCTGAGAGGTTTTCTTGGCCAGGGGCAGCCTTGGGATGCAACTTCTTTCTCCCCACATCTCGGCTGTCTACTCAGCAAGGAGTAAGGCTGATCCCAACACAGGTAGCCGTGCTTTCCTTTGCCTCCAGGTCTCTGAGGCAAGGCCAGGAAAGGTCCTGCCCTGCTCTACTTCTCTCCCACCTCTTGCCCCTGGTTCAGAGAACACAAGTTTGCCCCAGAGATCAGAGTCTAGGATTCATAAACTATGGCTAGGACCCAGCCAGACTGTGGGGACCCACTGCCCACTCAGTCAGCTCACCTACTGGGGAGATGGCTGCTAACACTCCTGGCCCTGAGTTAAGGAGCCTCAGGCTGGACGGTGTTCACTGCTTTCCTCAGACCCACCACAAACAGGCACCCAAGTAAGGCTTCCGTCTAAGCTGTGCAGCAGGCTTTCCTCAGTCACACGTTCACTTTCTGGTTTTACAGCAGCTTTATTAAACTATTACTCAATTTTCTCCTAATATCCTATCCTTTCTCTTACCCACAGACTTCCCAAGTTTAGCTGTTACAATAACATTCATTAACCTATGGCAGCAGCAAAAAAGGGATAAATATTATTGTAAAAGACTTGTAAAATATAGAATCAATAAGAAAAATAAAAACCTTCTGCAATTCTATCCAGAGATGACTGTTTGTAATGTTTTGTTGTACAGTACCTCTAATATGTAATATGTCTAATATATGCACAATGCTCTCCATAGGTATATAAAAACAGATACAAAGAACATATTTGAAATGAGGATCATAGCACCACAGGGTTTTGAAATCTGCTTTTCTGGTGGAATGAACCTGAGCCATTAATCCAACACATCACTAGTGCCAGGATTGGTGTATGTATGAACCACAGAGCATTTGCCCAAGTAACCCTTGCTATGGCCACCTTTGAGTTGTTGCAACTAGGAAGGCTGCTGATAGAAATGACCCTGTTCCTGCATCTCAGAGCTCTGGTCCTGTCTGCAACTATGGTCTGAAACACTGCATCCCTCTAAGAAAGGGTAGAAAAATGCCAGTGACCTCAGGCCTTGAGTACATGTCAAGCTTCTGTGTGGGGAACTGATCTCTGCGCTTTGCAGGTACCAGGGCCCTGAAGGAGCCAGAAGGCCTGCTGTCCTTCCAGGGCTCGCCACTGATCTGCTGGGTGACACAGCAGTCTCTGCCTTTCAGTTAGCCGGCTTGATGCTCTGAGAGCAAGATAGGGCTGTGGAGTCAGGCCATGGCTCTAGCCTGTATGGTTGTGGACATGCCACTCAACCTTCCCAAATGCTGGTTTCTTTAACCCATAAAACTGACTTATAACATCAAATGGAAGATGTGCTGCTGGGATCAGAGAGAAAGTATGCAAACACTCGGCACTTAGTAGGCATTCAACGAACATCTGTAATTATTATAAGCTTTCCTGTTAGAAGAGGGAGAGGCTGGGGGTTAAAAGCTGAGGAATCTGAAGTCAGACGCCAGTTCTATCTTTTCCAGGCTGTGTCCTCTTGCTTGGGTGACTTAACTTTTCTGTGACTTAATTTTTCATCCTATGTATAAGATGAGGCGATTATATTCCTTCCTTGGAGGCATGAGGAAAGGTTACATAAGAGGCTGCACATTACATGCACGAGCCAGGCTGGACACACAGGGTCACTCAGCAAGAGGCCATGACCTGAGACTGGGCGTCAGGACTTGCCTTGCTCAGGGCTGCTGTGCTGGCTGGTGCTCAAGTTGGCTTCTGGGGTCCCCTCCATCACAGGTTCACCAGAGAGCTCTGTGTCTTCCAGGGCAGAGGGTAAGGTTGGAGGTGTGTTTATGGGTTCAGCTTTTGCTTCTGTAGGCTGAAGGGAGAAAAAATAGACACAAAATATTTTATTTGGCAGTACACGAAGAAGAAGAGAAAGAGGAAGAGAAGGAGAAGGAGAAAGAGAACAAGAATGGAGAAGGAGGAGGAGGAAGAGGAGGAGGAAGAAGAATGGAGGAGAAGGAAGAGGAGGAAGAGGAGGAGGAAGAGGAAGAAGAAGAAGAGAAGATGGTTTCATTAGAGAAATTAATTTATCCACCAGATGCTAAGCAAATCCAGAAAAAAGCCCAAACCACTCGCTGTGCTCCTGAAAATCGCTGTGTCTCCCAGGCCAGAAGAAGGTGCTCGCTAGAGGCAATGAGTCCCACTCCATTCACAAGGAGACTCTGTCTCAACCCAAGGCCACATTTCTGTGGCCCCTGAATCCCAGGCGAGCACAGAGAAGGTACTCCGTAAGGATCTGTGAGGCGAGGGAATGAACTGGCAAATGCACACACCTAGCATAACTCTAAATGTCATGCAAATCAAACCCTCCTTGCGCATTGGTGGTGAAGGAAACAAGTCTCCTTCCAGGGCAATGCCAGCCAGTCCTAACCAAGCTTACCAGCTAGGGAAAAACTTACAAATGAAACCCTAACAGCTGGAAACAGAACAGCACAGAAATTCAGGCAGAAATCCTGACTCAGGTCCTAAACTTCAGACACTACACAGCCCCAGCTGGCGAGAGCGGGGCTCATCAGGGCTTGAATAGCATCATCGCTCTCTAAGCCTGAAGTCGCTAGGGACCAGGTGGGGGAGGGGGGTCTGCGTACAAGGAACTAAAGTCGGTGTGAATGAGAAACAAACCTTTGCTGTGTTAAGATGCTAAGATTTTAGGGTTAAATTGTTACCAGAGGGTCATCTCTCTCTCTCTCTCTCTCTCTCTCTGTCTCTCTCTCTCTCTCTCTCTCTCTCTCTCTCTGTCTCTCTCTGTAACAGAAGATTGTGTCCCTCACGTCAGAATCTAGAACATGGAGATTCTTAGAGCCATACAATTTAAGATTTACTGGCTCAGTTCTCACAGTCAGCCTTGGGTCAAATCCCAGCTCTGTACTTATTAGCTAAGTTATGTGGGACCAGTGCTCTCATCTCACAGTCTCTGGCTTCTTTTTCAGTGCAAGGGGGACAATAATAAATATTCCAAGGTAGAAATACTCAGCACATGCTTATTTTTAGTACTGAAATATTCCATATGCATCATTTTAAAAAATTGCAAATGGAGATGAATAGAAATAGAAGTCACTTTGAATACCAACACCTAGAGAGAATCACTGTTGAAGGTGCCTTCCTGGGAGGGCTCCAGGGAAAGGGGAAGAGGTGGTGGAAGAGAGCCTGGCCTTCACCAGCCAGCTGAGTTTCTGGAAGCAGGGTGAAAGGGCGGTTGGGTGAGGTCAGGGTGTGACACTCGAGTCTGGCAAAAGCTGGGGGTTGGAGGAAGAGGGCCAAGGAGTTTAGAGGACTGGGCCACTGATGAGATGGGCTTGGAGAAAGCAGAAGGGGTGTTGCTGTGGGGCACTAAGCTGCTGAGTGGCTTGGTCGGCTGCAGACCCTCGACAGTCTACTGGCAGTGGGAGCAAGGGGAGCAGCAGTTGGGCCAGGAGGCTGGTGGTGCACTGCACAGGCCCACGAGGCTGGGACTGGGGTTGGGGCCAAGCAGGAACTGCTCAGGACAGACTCTGTCCTCCCAGTGGGGTGGGTGGTATGGACCCTGCTCCATAGGTGCTTCTCCTCCCTCACACAGGGCCCAGGAGGAAGCCGAAGGCTATAGAGAGCCCAGGAAAGCCTGTTTCTACCTCCAGGGAGGCAACTGGTGGCTGCAAACAGCTGTTTCCAAAAGCATTTGGGCGTTGGAATAGGGACATGGGGGAAGCCAGGCTGCGGAGTGGAGGAGGCCCCGTGGTGCAGTCTGAGGCTGAGCACTGGCACTCAGGGTGGTCGAGCGACACCACTGACTCCAGCCCCAAAACTTCGTTGGCAAATCCTAGCCAGACGGCCACAGCAACCCCACCTAGGACCTGCTCTGGGCCACAGCATGCATCTGGTAAGCTGGCCCTCCGTGGGGAGGCCAAGGGGTCCAGGCGCGCGGCTGCAGGCTTTCAGGGTAACACGAATGGGGAACCACTGTGTTCTGTGAGAGTGCAAAACGTGGAGTCTTTGGACCAATAACTCAAGTTAATGAAGAAATGTAGGGCTGGCCAAATAGCTCAGTGGTTTAAAGGGCCTGCAAGCAGGCACAGGGGCCAGGGATTCAATCCCTGGGACTGCCATTCCAGCTCCACCGTCGGGGCACCCTGAGAGGGCAACTGAGACTGGGTGTGGTGGCCCACACCTGTAATCCCAGCTCTTGGGAGGCTATAAACAGGTGGATCACTATGAGTCTGATTTAGTAGTGAGACCCTGAACACCCTGTAGACCCTTCCCTAAAATATAAAAAAAATAAAGAATAAATAAGAAAGAAAGAACCATGACTGGCTGAGCACACGCTCATTTTTCACAGTCAGAGGTACTGATTTCACACACATCCTGCAGCCCTGGAGCCCTGGGGCCCTGGGGCCCCGTATCTTCTGTATCCTGGAGATACAGGAATGAATAAGGAAGACAGGGCATCTGCCCTTGCACTGCTAGACCCTGGGGGAGCACTGAGCAGACACAAACAACCGTGACTCAGTGTGACACATGGACGCGCAGGGCCAAGGGAAGAGCAGGCTGCTGGGCAGGCCTGGGCTCAGCAGGAATGGGGGAGGGGGCCATAGGCAAATGGAGCTCTGGGAAGCAAGGCCCAGAGAGCAGAGAGAAGGCCCCAGCTGGGGTTCCTGAAACACTGTGAAGGCTCAGGGGTAGCTAGAAGACAGAGCCTGGCCCTGCTGCAGGGTTCTTTCATGCAGAAGCTTGGACCTCACCCCAGACCTACTGACGTCCAGATCAGCATCTGGGCAAGCATCTGTGCTTAAAGGTAGCCCTCCCCCCCACACACACAACAGGGGGAGGGCTATTCAGCATTTTGTGAATAAATTAATTTCTCCAATGAAGCCACCTATCAGATGATTCCCAGCTCCAGACCTGTGCAGTGAGGCTAAGGCCACCTCTTCCGCAGGGGCCTTCGAAGGAATTTGAAATCACAGACAAAACTGACCCCAAGGTGCCACCAGGCACTGCTCATTCTAATTCTGCATAAGACAGAGCTTACCAGAAATGCAAACAGGCTCTGGCCCTACAAAGGGAAGACGGCAAGAAAGGCTGATTTTTAACTCCTCACTCTACAGAAAGTCCCTGGTTCAGTTTGCTGGTTATAGCTCTAGTCTCGGAGGGTAGCAGGCAGAAAAGGCTCAAGACCAGGAAGTGACTTAGCTCCATAAAGAAGCCAGACAGAGCTGCTAGGGGGCTGTCTGAGATGAAGAGGGAAATTCCCTGTTGTGGGTGGTGGCTGCCAAAAAAAGCCATGAAGCTCTTCCAAGAGACATAGAGAGGGAAGTCCCCAGCACAAGCGGTGTGACTGAACTGGAGCCAGGACCTGGCTCTGCCACCTTCGGGCTGGATGGCCGGGAGCCAGGTGCTCATGGTTCTTCCCCTCTATGTCCTCTTCTATCCTTCCTGAAAGGAGGCTAACATGTGAGCACCTGGCTGGGCACGAACCAGCATGCACAGAAGGAGGGGTATGTGAGGACCAGCATCTCCAGGACTGTCAGTTAGTGTCCCAGAGAAATCATCTTAATGACCAAGGTCATCCACAGGGCCTCACACCCACCAGGAAGGAGGCGGCAGGAAGGGACTCAAGAGGAAGGAGGCACCAGCACAGAGCCCTGTGCTGGGTCCAGTGCTGGGCTTTGCGCCATCCTCACAAGCCAGTCACTTGCAGGTAGCACGGCGAGCATTCGTCCTAAGCTGCCTGGCGGCACTGTGCATTCAGCCACCTCTCACGCCCAAGCAGGTTTGCTCCATTGTGACCGGGGAGGAAGCCAAGTGCCAGGGAGGGTGCCGCTGGTCTGCCAGAGGGTCAGCAGCTACTGAGTGGCACATCTGGGACCCATACCTGTGGGACTCAATCTGCACCAGTTCCCTCTCTTTTTTCTTTTTTTGGTACTCAGGACCTTGTGCTTGCCACGCAGGCACTTGTGCCACTGAGCTATACCCCCGGCCCTGCACCAATCCTCTTTAAAAGTGGAACCAGAAAAAAAATAAGAAAGTATGCAGTGTACCCAGAGGTCCCCCGGGGGACTAATTACCTCCAGGGTGCCCCTCCTTCACTGGGAGGTGTGGTGATGCCCAAGGACACAGCACATGTGTGGGCTGTCTCCTGGGCTTATTCAGCATTTTGTGAATAAATTAATTTCTCCAATGAAGTCACCTATCAGATCACCCACCATCTCTTCTTTTTTACTTCTTCATGCTGTCTAGAGATTGACTGTATACCTGCTTCTGGCTGCTATCAGTCCTGAATCTATCTTGGGAGGGGAGCCCCTCGGGAAGCCAGCCAGGCCAGGCTAGAGTCCTGACTGATAACCATGTGACTCACAGAACCACCCGGCTTTGCAGAGCTCCTAGCTCCAGACCTGTGCAGTGGGGCTGAGGCCACCTCCTCTGCAGGGGCCTTCGAAGGAATTGGAAATCACACAGACAAAACTATCCTCCGCCTGTGGGGAGGGAGAGCACCAGCTTGCCTCCTCCCATCGTTTCTCCATCCCATCCCATGCCCCTGGCTCCAATGTCCTCCCCAGGCTCTGTGGCCTCATCTCATCCCTGTGAGCTTCATGCTTTCCTGTTTCTCTCTGGAACCGACAGGAGTTACAGGCATCACGGCACAAGTGAGCCTCCTCCAAGTTGTAGGCTGGTGTAAGGGGTAGCATCAGGTTTGAAGTCCCAAGGACCACTCTGCCCTCTACTGGCCAGGCAGCCCAGAGCAGATGGGCACACGGGATGGCAGCAGTGCCCAGAGCAGCCACTACCCATCCCCATCATCCCCAGGTCTGCTCCTCTCCCTGGGCCTCAGTGTGCCCGTCTATACCAAGGGCCCTTTCTGTATACTTCTGTGCAGGAAGGGGAGACCACTAAGTCTTTCCACCACTAGCAGCCTGCAACCCTCCTGTGCACTGAAGGCCAAGGCCTCTGCCTTCTCTCCATCTGCCTGCTTTCTTTCATCAGAGCTGAGTTCAGAGTGAGCCAGGCCAGCCTGGAGTTAGCTGGTGCTTTCTGCATTCATTGTTCCTCCGACCAAAACAGGGTTCATTACCACCCCCATAGTCTGGCTCAGGGCTCTTGAATCTTTGTCCTCATCTTGGTCAGAGTATATTTCCAGGAGGCAGGAGCCCCCACTCCGGCAGGAGCTGTGTTTTGGTTGGGGGGGGAGATGTAATTGGCAGTTCTAGGATAGTGAGCTCCAGCTGTACCATGACAGCTGAGCCCCAAGGAAATGTGACAATGGCCATCATCTAGGGTCACCTCCTTTGTCTCAGGTACTAGGCAGAGACTCGGCCCTCTACTACCCCATCTAACACTCCAGCAACCCTATGAGATAGACCTATCATTGTCACTATTCTTTAGAAGTAAAGCTGAAGTTCAAAGAGGATGAGTAAGTTATCCAAGGCCACAGAGCTAGAAAGCCACAGAGCATAACGTGCACCTCCAGGCAGCACTCTGGTGGCTGTGTGCACAGGGCCCCCATGGACGCAGCACACCAGCTACCCAGGCAGTTTGCAAATGCCCGCTGGCCAGGACCACCCTAACCTCCCCAGAACATCCAACGATTAGGCTCACGTCAGAACACAGAAACTTTAGACCTGGGGCCCTGGGCATCGGCCCTGAGCCGCTGACCCAGCCTGGACTCACCGGAGCTTGAGTGTAGGTGACGGCCTCTAAGATCTCAGCGACAGTCTCGGTGTCAGTCTCCTGAAGCCCACTGGCCTCTCCTGATGCCTGTGCAGAGATAAACCACGCCATATGCCAGGCAGAAAGAGCAGGTTACAGAGGAATGGGGCGACTGGGGCCACAAGGAACCTACAGGTCGACTCCTGCAGAGGAGCTGCGGCATGCGTCTACGTGTGCAGATGTCAGGGGCAGGGTAGAGATGAAGAGACAGCGCATGTGCAGTAGGCCTGGTTGGTTGTTCTTTTGTTTCCTTCTATTATTTTTTGCTCAAACAAAAACCAATCACTTTACATTCTAACAGACCGACGTCTCTTTTGTCCAGGTTCCTTTCAGGTTCAACCTTTGCAAGACTGTCACTGGCCTCCCACTTCAGGAACCCTTACATCCCAAGCCATCCTGCTGTTACCTGATCTTTATAACCAGTCCCCTAGAGGCAGCCAAGTCATCTGTATGCTACGGTGTTTGCAACCAGTCTCTTGTTCTTGGGCTGCTGAGTGATACCTACTTTTTCAATACTAACGGCAGTGCACAGCAGAATGGCCACAAGCTTCCCTTCATTAGGCTTCCCACAAGTGCCAGGCCGGGTCACAGGTCCTAAGACCAAACATATCCCTGGGGGCTTCCCAATTCAATCGACAGCTTTTCAAAATAACACTAAATTAATGAAATTAGCCCAGGAGTTGCTTTGGGGTTGGCACCACCTAGAGACACCAGGGAGACGCCACCCTCTGCTTGCTTCCAGTTTTGGCAGCGTGCTCCCATCTGCCTGGAAGGCTTTCCAGACATGACTTGCTTCAAGCTCCTCCTTCCTCTTCCTGCTCCCTGGCCTGCTAAGCTGCATCTGAGGACCTCCTGGAGTGTCAGCACTCAGCGCTGTCCCTGCTCTGGGTGAGTGTGTGCCAGGAGCCAGAGGGAGGGGGGCAGGTTCCCGCTCTCCTTTTTATCTCCAGCATCCACCCAGGGCTGTCACTCACCAGGCATGCAGTAAATCCTGGAGGGAAGGAAGGAGGGAGGAAGCCATCTTTTCCTCTGCCCACCCTTCTCCCAGCTTAGGAACTGGTTCACTTGCCAGGCATAAAATGAACTTAAATTTAGGTTCATTTTTATAGGAATTTAGACCCAGAATAGCTTAGACTTCTAACTCTGATTTTAGAATTCTGACACCCTTCTTGGCAGGAAAGCTGGAAACCAGGCCACTGACTGCCATGGTAGAGCCTAACACTTCATAAGACATACAATCCCTTCACCCAGGAGAAAGAGCTGAAGCTCTTTAAAAAAGTAAAGAAAAAAAAAGTCAAAAGACAGAAATAGGTCTTGAGCCAGCACTGGCCCAGATGAGAGGGTTGAGAGACTCCATGACGCGGAGGAGGAAGAATTGCTGGGCACCAACCCTTTCCTGGCTGGTGGCTGCCAGGCTGCAGGGCTGCTGTTGGGGACAGAGAGCTCACCGATGACTCCTGGGCTTCACACAGCTCCTCTGGCATCCTGGGGTCAGCATGGATGGTCAGCTGCTGTATGGACCCCTGCAGAGAAACAGAAGGTGGAGGAGCTATGGGATACCTGGTTGCAGTGCAAATGCCAGGGGACAAGGGGGCACTCATGTGACAGAGAACAAGTGGAAGGACAGGCGGGAGGCTGTGCAGCTGCCACTGTGACAGGAGAGCCACTATCTCTTGGTCCGCTCCTGGTCTGTTCCCTGTTCTAGGGAATCTCTGTGGAACACTATGATAGGAACCCCCTTAGCCAGAAAGGTGTGTGGAGGGCCTCCTGGGGCAACAATTCATGCTGCGATGCACGGCCTCCTCTCCCAGCAAGTGACAGCCTCACCCCAAGCACACTGCAGCAGCCTCCCTGCCACCACTCCCACCAACTCCCTAGACACCAAAGGAGCCAGCAAAATTTCCCCTGGACCCTATGTCCTACAAGTGCTCCAGTACCTTCTACTGCCCTACAAATAAACACACTCTCTGCCTCACAGTGTGGCCTGGTTTACCGAGGAGGCCTGATCAGGAGACAGTGCCAGGAATATCTCCGGTCACTTCGCCATTTGCTTTACAGTGGCTCATTCACAAAAGCCCTATTCTGAGAACAAAATCAATTTTCTGATGTTTTGCTTCAGGGCACACTGCTCAAAAGGAGAGAGAGAAGTTGCCTCTCACCTCAGTATTTGAAATTTGTCTGCCTTTATGGAAATTCTGTAAGTGTAATGGCCAGCCATAACCAAGTTCGCAATCATACGCACTCTTTCTAAGCCATAGCCCAAAATGTATAGTGTTTTCCGGTATCTCACTTGACTCTGTGAGTCTATATTGTAGGTTTCCTTATCCTTATGTTCAGATATGTAAGCACAGAGAATCAGAGATGTGTTCTCTGTCTCAGTCAGCAAGCTAAGTGGAAAACAGAGTGCAGAACCAAGGTGCTTTGAGCTCCAGGCACAGTGTTTGTCTCACCATTTTTGGTGAGACAAAAATGTCCCGCCTTTTTAAGGACATCAGAATAAAATAAAAGCAACAATGGTCGCTGGTATTTAGTGCACTGGGACTCTCTGTTCACTGCCTTCTCTGATCTGCCGGGAGTGGACTTGAACTCACAGTGAATCTGTCCAGCCCTGTGGCACCCGCGCTGCCCACGAAGATCCCTGTGCTGGGCTCGAAAGCCAGGGGGCCAGAGGACCGCTGGAAGAGGACGTGGCTGTGCTCCTCGCAATCCATGAGGAGGGTCACTTCCTCCCCCTGGACGATCACCGCAAAGTGCATCCACCTGTTGGTCATTACAGGCACCGAGAAAACAGCAGCTTCATGGGACACGTGCGCGCCGGGTTCTGTGTAGTACAGGACGACTCGCTGGAGGCCGTCCTCCACCCCCGAGAGCCGCAGGCCCAGGTAAATGACCTTCTGGAAGGCGTCGGTGATGGCAAAAAGCACCCCGCCTTGGGTGCTGCTGGGCTTGGCCAGGACGCTGATGGCGAAGTCCCTGAAGAAGGTGGGCGGGATGAGGGTCCTAGCTGGGCGGCCAATGTTGGCACCAGGCCCGAAGCTGTAGGCTGGGAAGCCACCATAGCCTGTGACAAAGGACACAGAGGAGGGCAGTGGGACGCCGACGAGCTGGGTGAGGTCCAGGTGGCCTTGAGAGGCTGAGTCTGCAGAAAGAGAGAGAACAGGCTTCAGATGTCTAGGCTACCCCGCTCCTACACAGGGACAGACAGCCAGGAGGGAAATGGGATCTCAGGAACCTACTAAAACCAGAGGTTTTTTTCTTTTCTTTTCTTTCCTTTGGCACCAGGAATCAGACTTGGGACCTTGTGCTTGCCAGGCAGATGCTTGTGCAGCTGAACTATAGTCCCAGCCCTAAAACTGCACTTTTTAAGTTGCTGTTTTCAAACCTTTTTGGCAAAACACCCCAGGATGAAACTCATTTCCATGGCAACACAATTTGCACAGGTGTAGATAAATACAGATCTGTAACACTGAAACAAATGTGTCTAAAACATCATGTTAACTTTTAATACTCAGCATGCCCTTAGACATTTTCCCTTGCATTTAATTATCAATTTCTCCTTTATTTTATTAAATACACGGTGGAATAGACTACTGACTTGATTTCATTACCCATTATTGGAATATGATCCACAGTTTGGGAAACATTTACTACTCATTCCGGGAATAACCCTAGAAGACATAATGTTTGCCTATGAACTTGGAGACTTATTTTCCTACTACAAAACTTGATAGGTTTGTTTTGGTTTGTATTTAACGAGGTTGACTCTCTAACTGCCGCAGAATGTACAAGATAAGCAGGGACAGAGGGAAATGTTCTCAGACTTCAGAAGAACTGAAATTTGCATCGTTCTAAAAAGGCTTGTCTTTATTGCCCCCCTCCCCCACTTCTCTTTGTCCCTTTTCCTCTTCTTCCTCCTAGGCACTTTCCCTAGCTCTTCACATACTTTAGCTGCCTGAATCCTCACCACAGCTGTATGAGGTGAGGTAGTTTTGTTCCCATTTTCCTTTGGAGAAAACTGAGATCCAGGTTAACAAGGTAAGCTCCACGCAGGATTCAGATCAGAGCCCCGGCCCGAGTCTGTACCCTTAGCCACCACACCTGGGGTTAAGGGCGGAGGGTGCTGGTGGACATACACATCATGGCCGCACTCATCTTAGGGAATCTGTGCCTGTACATGGTATATTTTGATTTCTCTTTTTTCCCCCATTCTCTTCTTCTCCCTTCAACCCCTCTTCCCCTCATTACCATTCATGATTTTTATATCAATTACATCACTTAAGAAAGAAAATACCGATGCTCCCGAGCTGTACTAAGCATCCTGCAGCTTACCCTGCTGCCTACACCTACACGGCTCCTCTTGGGACCCAGGTGCTTATCCTTCGGATGCATTTGTAGTTGTGTTTACTAAACAGCTATGCATCTCTCAAAGAATGAAAAACCACTTTTGCACATTCTTAAACCTCAGAAATGTTGGTGTGACGCATGAATTCTTCAGGCTCATGCTTTGTGGTTTTATGTAACTCAGTATGGTGTTTTTAGATTTATTCTTGTGGACACACTTGGCTCTGGGCTTTTCTTCTTATAATAGCCCTCTAGGGTCTAAAACAGCCACAGCAAGCTGGGCGTGGTGGCGCAGGCCTGTAATCCCAGCACTCGGGAGGCTGAGGCAGCAGGATTGTTGTGAGTTCGAGACCAGCCTGAGCTACACAGTGAGCTTAAGGCCAGCCTGAACTGCATAGTGAGACCCTGTCTCAAAAAGACAAAAAAAAAAATAAAAAATAAAAAATAAAAAAAAAAAATAAAACAGCCACAGCAGGTTGATGATGGTTCCTGGCGATGGAGAGTGAGGTTTCCAACACTGATCAATGGAACTGCTGTGGGCTTCCTTATCTTTATCTCACCCGTGGAGGAAGCCGTACTACCTTTACTCACCTTGGGCAGATAATCCCATTGCCCAGAGCTGGATTGTCTGTGGGATGATGTGGATGTGTGCACCGGCCACAGCACTTAGTGCCACTAGACTGCTCTCCAAGACACCTGGGTCATGTATACCCACTATCCCCTATTCTTGCTGGCACTTAGGAAACACAGAGAGGCACCATTTGGGAGAGGTTCAGGGAGGAGTTTGGGCTACAGTGACGATGTTTATTTTAAAAACTAGGTGACATTCCAAAGAAGCATTTAGTGTACCAGTCCTTATAGCATTTCACAGAAAACATTTCACAACAACTGAAAACAACTACTCTATCTTTAAAAAAAAACAAAAACAAAAACAAAGCAAATCTATGCATGCTGGTGCCCTGATTAGGAGCTTTTCACAGCTATCCAGGATGCCTGGGGGTGCAGATACCACCCTCTCTTTACTCCCAACATATCTGACACAGACCCTGCTGGCTGGCCCCAAGCTGCCTCAAGTCTTCCCACCTTGTTTGGAATGTTTTCCACTCTGATGTTCCCCTAGTCCATCCGAGATATTCTGCTTGAATAACTCCTATTAATCATTGAAGACTCAGTCCGAGTCCAACCACCCCCTGCACGTCCCTTGTTCCACCTCCCATCCCCATCCCCATCCCCTCCGCCCCCTGGGGCTGCATTAGAAGCTCCCTGGGTGCACTTTGGAGCTTTATATCAGAACCCCCAGAACACCAAATGGCCCTGTTGGGCCCCTCATCTCTCCCTTGGACAATGAGGGTAAGAGTCCACCCATCATCTCTGAGTTCCCGGTAGCCAGCCCAGTGCAAGGAATTAATTAAGTAACAAGTGAAAAACAAACTAACAGATAGATAGATGGATGGTGGATGGAAATATGAATGAAAAAATCCAACCTCTCATTTTACAGAACACTACCCTAAAGTTGAAAGAGGCAAAGTGTCTGTTGGTCAAGAACTCAAATTTGATTTTAATTGAATATAAACTTAAAAACAGAAACTAATTTTAAGTAATTTGGGTTTAACATTCAAACCTGAGAAAATGTAAGTTAAAAGATTTATAAATCCGATTACATGGAAATAAAGTTGTGTCTAGCAAAAAAGAAACCAAAAGATAATTCTCAAAATGTTAAACAGAAACCAAAAAAAAAAAAATTTATAAAATATATTATTTTATCTTAAATAAATAAATATATATATGTATATCACAGACAACAAAAATCATTTCCCTAAATATACAAAGCAAATGATAAATAAGAGAACAACAATTCAATAAAAATTGTCAAAATATTGGGAATTCTATGCACAAAAAAATGGCTCATATATGCACAGCCATGTTTACAGCAGCACAATTGGCAATAGCTAAATCTTAGAAACAACCCAAATGCCCATCAACCATGAAATGGATAAAAAGACGGGGTCTTTTTATACAACTGTGTACTACTCAGCTATAAAGAAGTATAAACTTGAGGCTTACATAGGTAAATGGATGCAACTGGAGACCACACTCATAAATGAAATAAATCAGACTCCCACTTGTAAACATCTTGTCTCCCTAGTGCAAAATACTAAAAGTAAGTAAGAAAGAGAAAGAAACTGCTCAAAAGGAAAGAAAAATTAGATCAGGAAAGAAGAGAAAAGAAGGAAAAAGGGGAAAAGTATATGATAGCTAATGTCGTTATACTACTAATCTTTTCCTTGAAAAGGTCAAGTTGTGCTTGTCTTGGTTGATTCATTTTGCATGTCTGTATCTAATCTGAGTGACTACTTTAAAGGTAATAATGAGCAATGTATTAACCATTGTTACTTTCTTATTACCTGTTTTAAAACTCTGACATTGTATTAATTTCATTTTTTCAATCTTTCTCTCATTAAAATAAAAAAAAAAAAATGACCGTACTCTTAATGAGAGAAATACCAGTTAAGATTACAAAGAGATCCGAATGTCAGGTAGCAGGCTGTGTTGTGAGAGATCAAATAAGCATGAAGCCCTGTTGTGTACGGCTGGCGGAGCACAGACGCGTCACGTTGTCAGAGGTAGTCTGGTACTTAGCGAGATTCTGATGCGCATGTGCTCTTTGATCTAGCAGTTTATGTTTCCACGACTTTTAAATAAAGTTACATAAGTGAAATACAAAGCATCATACAAGAACACTCAGGGTGGCCTTGTTTAACATCTACCTAAATGTTCACTTTGTGAATAGTGAGGTAATGAGTTACAAACTATTAATACAAGGAGCTGCAATGCAGCCTTTCAAAAAGTATGGTTCTTCCTGGGCTAATATGAAGAAATCAGCAAGATGTATTAGGTGAAAACAAATTCCAGTATGCAGGAGGATGAGGCAGGAGGAGCGAAAGTTTGAGTCCTACTGGGGCAACTTACTGACGTGCTGTTTCAGAAAGACAAAATATCAAGAACTGGGGATAAAGCTCAGCAGTAGAGCACCCCTGCATTTGGTCCCTGATACTATTACTATACAGAAGGTAAAAACAGAAAAGAAAACATACAGAATAAACTGCTACCAGCTGGAAACGTTAGTATATTAAACACAGAAAAGATCAAATACACAGCATGCACTGCATAACAACATCTGGTTGGTGACACACAGGTGAGAATGGTCCCATAAGAGTGTGTTACTAGTGACACGATAACTGTGTCCATTTAACCACACCCTAGGATGTACTCAACTAGGAATGTGCTTCTCCGAACACATCCCATCATTAACTGATACACCACTACTGGAATATTCTAGAATATCTCCAGAAAGACGCACAACAGCCTGGGGAAGGGAGCTAGCGACCGGGGCACAGGAGTCTCTCTTTTCCCTGTTTACCTTCTCATACTTAAATATTTCATCACGCATATAGGACAAAATATAAACATATTACATATTTTAGACACTGACTCTCTGCATCTACTAGAAATTTCAATCCCTGCTCATCTTACTTCACTGCACACAAAAATGACACATCTCATGCAGAAAGGAAGCACAAAGAGGGAAAAGAAAAGCAAACATCTCACTGAGAACTCTTTCCTCCCCTCCACAGTTTATAGGGAAAAACAAAGCCCAGCCCCGAGTGCCCCATGATGATGCTGCTTTCCTCTTTAACTCCGTGAACAGTTCTTCTGCCAGCTCCACTCTGCCCTAGTGGGGGTGGAAGGGGAAGTGTCTTTAGGGGAGATGCTTGTAGGCTGGGAGAACTCCCGTCTCCATCATGGCAGGTGGGCCAGAAGCTCGTGTCCAGTAGCTAGCTCTCAAGTGGTGTCCCCAGAAGCTCAAGGGCCAGGCTGGAGTTCTGAGGAGACATGGGAAGGGACCAGCAGGCTCCCACTCTGCAGACTGCCTAGGCCAGCCCAGGGCCAGTGCATCTGGACTTCTACATGGCCATTCTAGATGTTCCTATTCCACAGAGTCTGCTTTTTAACTATTTAACCACTTAGTCTTATAGCTAAGAAAAATGACGGGAGAAAGATCCATGACCAGGACACCAAGCCAGGAAGCAGTGGGCGCAGCAGCTGAGCCAGGACATACAGAGACTCTGAATCCTATGTTCCTAGAGAGGTCCCCTCCCACAACCCTTGCTTGCCCTGGGTCATCCCAGGTACTGGCCATTGTTGGGCCAACTGGAAAAAGGCCGCTGGGCAGGCAGCAGCAGAGGGCACCAATCTCAAGTTGATAAGAGCTGGGTTCAGATCCAGCCTCCAACCTTTACTACGCATGCAGCCTATGGACAAATGACATCCCAGCCAGTACTGAGGGGACCTCCTGTGCACACAGTATCCCTAACAGTATCCCTTTTCATGCAGAAAGCAAATGAGAGGGTGGTGAGCAGTACAAGTGCCTGATCAATTGTACTGATTGCTTTGTGATTCGAGTCTTCCAAGTGTTTTTACTCTCTATGTCTTCAGATGTGTGAGGGAGAAAATGTATGCAGGTGCTGGGCTGCCGGCTCAGCACAGATGAAGCCTAAGCCGCACATCTAGAAGCCTGTGTCAGACATCCCCACTCCCAGGAACCCTGACTTCCCTCCCCAGGCTGGATCCCATGCTGTGACATGGCGGACATGACCTCTGACCCGGCGTGACCCATACTCAGGGCTGTGCTGGCTGCTGGCTCATTTCTTCTTCCTCCAGCAGAAGGGCCACCTGCTCAGGCGGCCACTAGGGAGAGAAGGAGAATCACTGAGCCAAGAGAAACAGGCCCAACAATGTGGCGTATGGGGTGTCCTGGGATGGCTTTGTGCTGGGGGAAGACACAGCTGGTGGGAGGATGTCCTCTTGCCCCACAGGGGCAAGACCCAGGGCCTCAGGCTTTCATGGAAATTTCTGCTCTCAGGATCCACAGAGGGGGCCTCTCCTTCACAGTTTTATGTAATACCTATCTCATAGGACAGCTTTGCAGCTCGAATAAAACAGTATCCCTAAAATGCGTAGCACACCTCTTAGGATGAGTGGGCTTAACAAATAGCAGCCACCTCTCCTTAAAAAAAAGAGTAACATGATCTTGCTGTTTCCCCACACAACTGACAGACTGGAAAACTCCCAGTACCCTACTTGGGTTTCGTTCTGTCACACTTCCAGCTTTCCTCTGCTCAAGGAACCACTTCACACTTCCCAAGACCGGGATGCAGCGCCATCACCTCCTCCAAGGGCCCTCCTGCACTCCCCTCCAGCTGCCTAAGCCTCCTGCCCTGACTCTACGGGGCAGCATGATCACAGAGGTAGTGGACTCCATGCCTTGGGAGCTCCTTGAGTGTCAGAGCCAGGTCCCTCCTCCCTGCTCTGGTCTGAGCCAGAGCTCAGGATGTGTTTCTTGGCTGAGCTGAGCTCGAGATAGAGTCCAGGGCCCTGGTGAGGTTCAGTGAGGTCCCACATCCGCAGTGACCTCACCGTACACTTCTTCATCAGCTGGGGACACAAGCTGCCTCCTGTTCCCAAGGGTGCTCCTTGGTGGCAGCAAATGGGAGCACAAGACAGACCCAGGCAGGGAAGCGGAGGCTGAAGTTTTAGCCCTGGCTCGGCCAATGCATTTAGCATTAAGCCCAAATGTGGCTCCAGCTACCTTCAACTCTGTCCCCATTCTCCCTTCCTCTTGCTTTGCTTTGACTTGTGTTGCTCTTTCTGCTGACATTACCCTTCTCCATCTTCTCGCTGACTGAAGCTTTCCAGCCTGCTCAGGTACACCCCTACACAAGGGGGCCCCCCTTCACCCTGTAAACAAAGCCACAGTCCTCACACCCTTCTCTGAATGCCTCTCTAAGAGGCTGGCATGGAGCAGGAGGCCAGCAAAGTGGCCTGCAGGGAAGGGGACTGATGGTCACCTCTTGGGCTTTACAACCCCTGGAATCCTTGGCTCAGACTCTCAGTAGGGTCCAGGCCCAGAGAAGAGACACCACACAGCTTTACAGATGGATCAGACAGAGGAAACTGAGCAGTCACCGCAGGGTGCGACTTTCCTCCCCAGGGTCCAAGCTTGTTTCTATGGAAACCAGGACCAAATCCTAGCATGGAGAAACAAACAGCACAGGGCTCCGTTTTCCTCCAGAGGGATTACAATTGCAGTGTGGCCAGAGGACGTGAAGAAAGGGACTTGCTTTTCCTCCTCTACCCTGCTACTGCCTCCGGGGCATCTAGTGCCTTAACTTGTCCATCTGCCCTCAGTTTCCCCTTCTGTGCAATGAGCTCAGTCAACCTTTCCATCTGTGGGGAATGGAAGCAGCACTTGGGGCTGGCTTGGACTCTGGAGTCTTGCCTCCCTAGCGAACCTTAGCTGACTCTGCAAATCTCCATCCCACAGATGACCATCCAGGACCTGCGCCCAGCGCTTGCTCGCTCTAGAGACTTAAGGCGCATTCTTCTGGCTGCGGGTCAGCCCAGGCTACAGAGCCCAGACCTAACCAGTAACGGGAACGTCCCGCCATCCAGCGCGGCGGCGGCCCCTAGCGGCCGCTCCTGCACCTGCACCTTAGCCAGGCCCAAGGCAGCCAGGCCCTGGGGCTGGAAGCCAGGGCATGCAGAGGACTGGAGGGCCCTGGATCCCAGTCACATTCATGATTAGCGACCTAGAAGGAACTCCAAAGAGCAGGGCTGGGGCTACGCAAGGGAGCTGTGGTCATGCCAGGCCTGCAATTCACAGGCCCTGCATCCCTCCCACCCTGTCGTCTTTCCCTACACCTGCTGCCTGGAAAGGATGCCCCTGGTGTAGCGCTCTTCCTCCTCCCCCTCCCACCCATGCCTAGTGAGGGCTCTTCAGGTGAGGGTCAGACTCAGGGTCCAAACATAGGGGCTGGAGCTGGCAGGCCTTGGGTGTGTAGGATAAGGTGGGGATAACTGTTTTGGACCCATGCAGGAGCCTCTGGCCTGAAATCCCTTGCACATACCTCCCCAGATCCCCGAAAACAATCCATAGTCCTGTCTCAGCAGAACTTAAAGGGCCCTTCTCCTTGCCCCCTTTTAGGTGTGGGGTAAGGAAATGCTGGAGTCTCCTCAGAACTGTTCTTCTGTTTTCCTTTGGGCACAGAGGGCTCCAGGGGAGCCCAAAGGAGGCCTCCTGGCCTGGGGCTCCTACCCTTGCTCCCCATGTGTGGGAAGCTGGGAGCTCAGCAGGTTACAGGTCGTGCAGAAAGCATGTGTGCCTTGCACTGTGGGGAAGGCCCTCCTCTGCTGTACACCCATCAAACCAAAGACCGTCTGGCCTCTGCTTGCACAGTGGGGACACTGCAGAGAGCTTGCTCTGGCCCCTAACCCATGGCTGGGTAACTTCAATTCTTTCTCAAGTGGAGCCCAGCCAGTCTCTGAACTGCCACCCACCTGGGTGGGCCTACCTTGGGCTCTCAGGAACTACATCATGGGAGCCTCTGCTTCTACATCATGACCTTCCAGATGTTGCGTGTGTGGGAGGAGGGCAGGCTGTGCCACTCAGTCAGAGCGGAGTCTCAGCAGTCCCTTCTTGCTAAGCCTCCTGTCCCGTATTTGTAAAGCTAGAGTCTGAGATTGTTTTCTCAAGGCCCTTGCCAGGTCTGAGAGTCTGTAATTCCACATCCTCTGTCTCTCATCTGTGTTCCAGTTTTTTTAGCCACCCTTGATGGCCTGTTTCCTCAGCCCACAGACTTCAGGCCTGGAAGGAATGACTCCAACAGGGATCTGGACAAACGCAGCCCTCCCTACAGGCTTCTCTGTCTCTGGACAGCACAGCTTGGCCAAGGGCAGGAACTGCGCCTAGGAACATGTCCCAGCCCTGCGCCTGTGGGAAACTCCACTCCACCCAGGCCAGAGTGCCAAGGGCCCCCAGTGCTACCTGAGTTCTCTACCTAGTAACAGGAACACGGAGCTCTTCGTTCTGCACAGCATCCATTGCATTCAGCAAAAAGCAAGACATTCTTAGAAAAACCTACCACCCAAAGCATTTCTTAGAAAAAGAACTGTTTCCCTGCCAGGCAAAATTGTGAACCATCTTAGAAAGGAGACCTGGCTGGGCAACAATCAAAGACCCCATTTTTCTGAATCACAGAAGAGCATTTTTCTACATGTAAACTTAGAATGCCTCCTTCCCCTTTCCAGTTTTCATATATAGCATAGGAATTTTCCTGCTCAATGAAGTTACTGTTTGAGTTTCTCTCTCTCTCTCTCTCTCTCTGTCTCTCTCTCCATTCCTTACCCTCCCTCTTTCTGTCCCTTCCTCCCTCCCTCTCTCCTTCCTTCTCTCCTCCTCTCCCTTTCTCCCTCTCCTGTCTGCTCCCTTACTATCACTCTCAGGTCTTTGCCTTAAGCCAGGAAGAAGATGGAAGAGGGAGCTCAGAGCTGCGGTCCAGGGCAGCTCTTGGTCTGCCCTAGCCAGCAGCTGGAAGGCACCAGAAGAACTGTCCACCTTGCAGCAGTCTCTCCAGGCTCCTAAGCATCTTCTCACCTGTTTATTCTGCCAGGACAGAAGCAAGGCAAAGATCTCTCCTTCCATAGTAGAAACACAGTCAAGCAATACAGGAGGAAGCAACTTGCTTAAGCCCCCTGTTCCCGCAGTGGCCAGCACCAGGGGCTGAAAGTTGTGCTCTGTCTACTGTATTTCACCATCCCCCAGGCTTTCCTGGGCTCTCCCAGGTGCAGTGGCCACCTCTGTGCTCCCAGAGCCACACCAACCCTTTCCCCTTGGCGCTGTCCTTGAGCACTGCAGTCAGGTCTCTGTCTTCTCATAGGATTTGACATGGCATGGACTATGCCAACCCATATCTCCTCTGCAGCTAAGAGCTGGAAGATTTGAATGAGTGGCAAAGCAGCATCTGCAGCTAAACCTTACACCGGGCTTGCTTGACATCAAGTACTGTTCAGAGAACTTGCCGCTGAATGGCCATCTTTATACCTGACTCCAGGAGGTAAGAGAACCTTGTTGTCCCCATTTTCAAGGTTGATAAGTGATTAGAATTAGGATTCAAATGGGAGCAGGTGGGTCAGCGAGCTAGTTCAGCAGTCTAAAGCTCCTACTTAGGCAAGGGCAGGGATCGTAGTTCAATCCCTGGCATCACATGCTTTGCCAGCCCTGTCCCTAGGGCAGGCTGAGCAAACCACAAAAAAAAAAAAAAAAAAAGGGAGTAGGCAAGATGGTGGAAAGGCTTTGGCCTTTGCCACACAGCAGTCCTCCTATCTGGTTCTCTAGGGCCACAGGCTTCTATAGACTGCCCCTTGGGCCCAATGCCCTCTCCCAGGCCACAGCCACAGGTAAATGCCTGGACTTGAGTCCCCCACCTGCCACTAACTGGTTACATGACCTTGGTCAGATCACTTCACCTCCTTCACTGTGGGTCCTATATGTGCGATAGAACCTGTGCCATGGAACCTTGCTCAGCACTGAGCCCACAGGAAGGACGACGGGTAACAGTGAGTACCACGCCCAACATGACCTGGTGTGCAGTAGGCACTTACTGGGCAGTGTGCATCTCAGCCAACTTGATTGGTGCAAACAAGGGCCAGACATGTCCAGCTCAGCCCATAGACACCCCTGTCTACAGGCCAATGGAGAGTGCATGCAATTGGACAAAGAGCCAGAGAGCAATGGCCTTCAGAGTCAGCCCAGAGGAGGGGCGAATCCCTCACTGAGAGACCTCACCAGGTGGGGCCCTTCCACACAGCACACACACAGTGACCCCCTCAGTCCTGGCAGAGATCAGTTCTACCTTGTGCATGAGGTAGAGCTGAGCACACAAGTGCTCAGCTTGGGACAAAGGGTTTTGGTCCCTTCCTTTTGCCCTTCTCCAAACTTCTGAGCCACCCTCATGTGGACCAGATGACACAGAGAGGCCTCAGGTGTGATCAAGCATGAGCAGCCATGGGTATCTGCTAAATTCTGTGGTCCCTGCTGTGCTTTATGGACTTTGCTCCTCCACGCGGGAACAAAGGCTCTTTGAATGTGAGGAGGACCTTGACTCCTGAGAGTGACATCAGCTGGGATGAGTCACCACTCCCACCAGGCCGGCAGCTCTGGAGGGCGCAGCTCCAGCCCAGCAAGGAAAGCAGGGGCACAGCTAGAAGGAGAAGGGGCCTGCTGGGGGCACAGAAGGTACCTGTGAGGGGACATGCAGAGGCCTGATGGAAGGGGGAACCACAACTCCTGGCTCCTGCGAACCACCAGGCTCCGCATTCAAGGGCCAAGGCTCCAGCTGATGGGTCAGGCAAGGGCCAGAGTACATCTGGACCAGAGAGACTCAAGGGGCATTTTCCAAAGCAGGGATGGTAGGGAGGGGTTTCAAGGAAGCTACCAGCCACAACATACGCACACAGGCATGTTCCTTAGAATGAGCTCCACAAAGATACTGCAAATTTAGCTGTGGCAGAGGATCCTCACAAGTTCAAGGCCATCCTTGGCTACGCAGTGAGTTCAAGACCAGCCCAAAGTACAAAGTTAAGACCCTGTCTCAAAAAAGAAAAAAAGGAAGATTCAAATCCTAATCTCAGGAGCCTCTGAACGTCACCCTATTGGGAAAGCTTCTACCAATATAAATTAATGAGCTCACGGTAAGGAGATTATCCAAGATCATCTGCATGGGCCTTAAATCCAATGACACACTGAGGGGACACTTGACAGACTGAAGAGAAGATGGCACATGACCATGGAAGCAGAAGTTGGAGTAACACAGCTACAAGCCAAAGAACGCCAGCAGCCACCAGAGGCTGGAAAGGGTAAGAAATGAATTCTCCCCTAGAGACCGCAACACCTCAATTTCAGACTTTTGGCCTCCAGAACTGTACAAGAATGAATTGTTGTTGCTTTAAGCCACCCACTTGGGGTTCCTTGTTGCAGCAGCCCCAGGACTCATACATTTCCTGAATGCTTTCTGCACTGTGCACAATTCCCCGTGAGCTACCTGGCGCACTCCACACTCACTATGATGTGCTCCAAGGAGGAAGAGTCACAATGACTGCTCTTTTATAGGTGAACAGAAGAAGTTCAGAGAGCTCAGGCCACACAGCTTGTAAGTGGGAGAGGCAGCTTGTAATGGGGCCTGACAGCCTCCACCCGTAGCCCACATGCTGAACCAGGACACTGGTGGATCTCAGAGTGTGCTGCCAGAACCATGGTACCGCATCAGCATCAGAGATACTGATCTTTGGGCTCAACTCCTAACCCACTGCAGCACAAACTTTGGGGAGGGGCCCTGCATCCTGTGTTCCCCCAGCCCAGCAGGCATCTCTGATGCACACACAAGTCTGAGGTCTGCTTTGCTATGAGGCTAAGTGTGACTTGTGGGGAATCGGGGAGCAGAAGACTGGAGCAAGCAGCCAGCTAGGGAGAGACTGCTGAGGGGGCTGTGAGCCAGGCATGGGGCTTAGGGCAGGACCCCAGCTGCTTCCACCAGGAGACAGACCCAAGAAGGGCCCCAGACCTAGATGAAAAAGGTAGAGCTTTCCTGTAATTGTAGCACAGCAATTGAGTGATGTCCTAAGTAGGCTGATGGGACGCTGAGTCCTCTGGGTGGCTTGATCCCATGAACAGGAAACAAGAATGTCCTGGAGCTTGGAGGAGGCCACCAAGTGGCCCCTACTGACAAGGAAGGAAGCTGAGCACCAGGAAGCCTGTCCCAGGGCATCCTTAAAGAGGTAACCAGGTCGTAGGAGACTTGCAACTTTGGCTACTGGGTCTGGTGAGATTAGTGAGGACTCTGCGGCCAGAAGGAAGCTTCTGGTCTCTGCTTGTGATGTGCCTAGGCAGGGTGCACAGGGCAGAGTATCCCACTTCTTGCAGGGGCTACTTTCTGAGCTTACTCCAGGCTCTCCTCATGCTGTGCTTAGGGGTCTGAAGACAGCCACCCCGCCTACACCAGGAAGCTTCTCCTGCTCCACAAACAGTCACATCGCAACTCTTCCATGTCCACAAATGAGTCACATCATCTGTAGGAACAGTTCCTTTCTGGTCCCTGAGTTTCCCAGGGAGCCACAATTTCTTATACTCTATTATCACCTCCCCACTTGCCTATGGACCCTTCTGTGGACAGGTGGCATGTTCAGTTTCATCTCTTTATGTCCCAACTTCACTTCCTCTACACTTGCACAGAACCCTGCTCTAGGTTTGGTAGAAGTTGGGCTTTTGATGAATCAATGAACAAATCAATCAATGAATGAATGAGCAAACGAATAAATAATACACACATAAGTAAATGGGAGAGTTTCATGGATTCTGGACAAGACAGATGGCGTGTTCATCTTTGCACATGCTTACTATAATCAGTCATAAAATATGCTCCTGAGTGCCAGTAATTGTCACAGTGATCCCACCACTGCCACTGAGTTTAGTACTCACTTCATAGCCTACCTCTCCTTGGACCCCACCACTGAAGTATAAGATTAAAAGCTGCCTAAGGGCTTATTGTTGATTCTTTGTAAGTTGCAACCCTGCCCTTTCAGCTGGCCCATTAGCAGGGAGCTTGGAACAACGGCCTTCTGCAACAGGGCTGCCCTGGGCTCTCCCCCGCAGACTGAACTGGGAGTGCTTCGGCTAGGCACACTGGCTTCCCAGACTTCAGGCTGAATTCCAACCATCTCCACCTTCCCCCTCCCTGAGACAAGGGCCTGGGTGGGGCACATGGAGACAGATGCTTCCCCTTCCCTGTGACAGACTGTTGGGCTCTTGTGGCTTGGCTGGAGGTCCAAGAGGGTTGCTCGTGGCCTATTCGGGTGCTGCAGCAGGAGCTCGGGCCAATGGGATGAGACAGGCCAGGTCTCCTAGCCCCAGGAGCAGCGCAGTCCCTCCTGCAAAGATGAAGCCCCACATTCACAGAGATGGACACTGAGTCAGAAGGAGGGCCATGGCACAGTGGAGGAACTTGAAAACAGCGTTGGAGTTCTCAAGCTTTCTCTCTTAAGTTGTACTAAGTCTCTCGCGAAATAAAGTATGTTGCGGGGTGTGTCCTGAATTCTTTGGTTTGGGTGATACTACATAGTCAATAAAAACTCTTTCAGAAGTTGCTTTCCACAGGCCATCAGGCAGTCATAATTTAGATGATCCTAGCTCCTGGGAAGCACAGCTATAAGGGAAGATCGGTTCCAAGAAAAGGAGCCAGGGCTGGTCCTTCCCATCATTCATTTGATCACGGCCCGTGTCTGGCTTTGGCCATGATCAACATCCACGGGTCAGTGTTGTCTGGGCTTGGCCTGGGCTGAACTCAGTGGGATGTAGAAGATAAGGAATTCTGTCCCTGGCTACTTCTCAGCCTAGTAAAGGAGGCCAGACACCAACACACAGAATTCTAACAGAGAGGCCCGAGCTGAGGACCCCAAGTGAAATACAGACCAAGCTTCGTGGGGTCAGGACAGTCCGGTAAGGCAGGAACCGTGGCTATCCCCTTTCTCAGATAAATGAATTCAGGATGAAGGAGACCACAGCAGTGAGCTGGTAACTGAGGTGGCTGGGACTTCCATTTTCTATCCTAAGACACTGTGTACTTAGGCGCTGTGTCAGGTAGAGGGGAGACTTGAATGTCAGGTGTTGGGACTAGCATGTATATGACAGGAAACAAGGTGGGTGGAGAGCTTCTGAGGAGGGCTCCAGCTGGCCATGTTAGGAGAAGTCACCCCCTCATCTCAAGCTGTCATCCCTGGCAGTTGGGCCCCTTCCCTTCCTGTGCCAAGGAGAAGGCAGGACTGGGCGACTTGGAATGTGGAGCACGGGCGTGAGTCTGGCAATGGAGGAAACTCACTTTCTTTCCTGCAGTCTCTCAGCATTTGGCATGTAGTGCCCTAGGCAAAGTCAGGCTGCCCTGGGAGCTGCCTGGGGCTTCTCAACAGATGGGCCTGTGTGAATTCAGCCAGAACAGGCGAGCAGCAAGGACAGAATGAGCTCATGGCTTCAGCAGGCACTGTGAAATCACACCCACGCCACCAAGGCAGATAAAGAGCCAGGGTAACCAGAGCTGGAATGGCCCTCAGAATGCATGTGGTCCAATGGCCCCACGATGAGAAACTGAGGCTGAGCCTAATAACAAGACCCGACCAACTACCTACAGCATGGTGTGTCCCCAAATGTCCAGGCTGCACCCACACATGATCCAAGTCAGCATAGTGTCCACACTGTGTGCCTACCACAGGGCTGAGTGCATTTGTGTCTGTAGTGGAGGCCTGGGGCCCACAGGCAATAACTAATGCAGTTGAGTAGGAGAAATGAACGTAAGAAATTTGTTCTACTGCTTCACTATATCCTTCTACACATTTTCTGGCTCAGTTGTGCAGAAAGACCTGCTCTCTGAAGAACACAGGCATTCCATCTGGCTCTGAAGTAGGATTTGAGTTTAAGGGAGCAGCCAGAACAGATGGTGACCCTGAAGTCGTATTTTAAATAGGCTGACTCTTGTTTGATGCAGATGAAAGTACAGCTTGGTAGTCCTCAAATGTCCACTGAAGAAAAAGCCTGTGGCCTCTAGAATCATGTGAGAGACTCAGGAGAGAACTCAGGAGACACCCTGTAAGTGGAGACCAGAAGCTGAGGAACCTGAGAAGGACCTGCCTTGCCCAGCTTGATGCAGGGGAAAAAGGCATAGAACTGAGCACCAGAGATTCTGCAAGCAACTTCCTGCTCTACCACATGCTAACCAGGTGAACTTGGAAACATTCTTCAACTTTCCTGAGCAGAAATCTCTCTATCTGAACACAGAATTGGCAATAACCAGCTCTCAGTGTTGCAGTGCAAGGTGAATGTCAGGCACCTAGCATAGCCTATTCATTTCTGTTCAGCTCACTCTTTCACTCACTGATTCACAAATAATTGCCAAGCACTAATGACCATGCTCCTAGTGCCGGAGACTTGGGTAGAACAGAATGCACACGGCCTTACTCTGCAGCATGGAGGATCTAGGATGTGCTCTCCAACCCTGGCAGGGCAGTGAACCAGGGGGCACTTCAGAGTGCTGTGCTGTGGGTGCGGCATAGTCCTAGGGAGAGCTCATGTGACTGAACACCTGCTGCCCTCAGTTCTCCCTTTAGCACTCAGCATCCCCAGCATCACACACACACACACACACACACACACACACACACACACACACACACACACACCAGTTTAAGCACCCTTCTGTTCAAGCAAGGAAATCAATGTTCTTTCTGAACACCACGCCTGAGTCACAAGCCAGTGCATGGCAGAATTGGGACTCGGAGTCCACCTGATGGTCCTAAAGCTTAGCTCCTGGCCACACACTGCCAGGAGGACAGTACCCATCCCAAAGTGCTTGAGGAGGGATGCAAACTGACAACACACCCATCGTTAAGCTGCATTCAGCAGCTTCAGAGTGGTGTCTCTTGTAGTCAAGAGATGGAAGTCTAGACCCAGTTCTAAAACCACTCATATTAACAAGTTCCTTTCTCTCTGGATTTTTGTCTTTCCATCTGTCATTTGAGAGTCCACTGAATGATCCTCCAACTCCAATATTTTCTGCTCTCGAGTTCGCAGAGGGATTCTGAGGGCCATGAGAAAGGGAAGAAGTGAGCTAGGCAAGGTACACGAATGGTGAACTATGCCTTCGCCCACAAGGAGCTAGCCAGGACTGCACTGGGTGGGAGGTGGTCTCCAAAGGGCAGTTCTTAGAAATCCTGAACTTGAACACGACTGGCCAGGCTCCCACATTCGTATGCATGAGCAGCATTCCTCGCATTCCACCCAAACTTCCCAGGCCAGTGCCACCCCACACATTTATTCCTGGAAAGGTAAACACAGATTGAAAAGGGCAAGCTTCCCAAAGCCATCAGCAGAAACACTGTTGTTCACTCAGAAAGCTTTTATGAAGGACCTGCTGTATATCAAACACCATTCAAGTACCTTCCCTCTTGGACTGACGGTTTTAGTGCAAGAGCTCTGGAGGGCAGTGATCCTGTCAATATCAAGCATCTTACCACCCTTTGCCATAATTCTGAGCCTCTTCCACAATTTAGGGCCCTCAAATCCATAAATGGTCTGACCTCTAATGAAGCATCTTGTCATCAAAGAGAGGGAGCCCTCTACTTGCAGGCCTAAGTCTAGCAAGAGAGCTCCACAGGAATTTGGAAACTGAATTAAAGTCTTCTGCTTTAAAGTGCATGACCACTCCATAACACATGTGTGCTTGGTTTTTGTTTTTTTTTTAATGATGTAAAAACGTCCTCAAGTATTTTCCAGTTGTTACTGGACTCCTTACCCCAACTTACCAACCGCTGAGCAAAGTGGATGCTCCAGGAAATAACAATGTGGCTCTTGGCAGGTTGCTGTCGCATGGCCAAGAACCAAGAGGCTGGCCCTGTGCGGCAAGCCCCTCTTCCAATAAGCAGCGAGCAGGGCTCTGAGGGATCGCTGGGCAGGAGCAGGGCCACGCACCATGCTTATCCCGCTGCGCAGCCAACTCTGAGGGGATCGCACCCCACACACCACAGATACCAATATCTAAAGCCTTCCCACCCCAGTTACTTCTCCCAAGACTGCATTTCTCTTCCTAGCAAAGAGCACTCTGCACTGTGTTTATGGCTCCTTGCCCTTGACACAGAGATCCTCCTCACTTGCCCTTCCCCACCCCTTGGCCCGGCCCATGGGATGACCTGAGAGGCTCCGTGGAGTCCAGGGGCTTTTAGCACTGGCTTGAAGATCTCCCTGTGACTCCGTCTCTTAACTTGCAAGTCTCTGACATTGTCTTCTCTTGGACGATACAGATGTGGGAGCCCTTTTACCCTCACCGAGAAGCAAGTCCCTCTCCAATAAGCAGAGGCAAATGCAGGCCAGGCGGCTGAGCTCAGAGTCCCACTCTGTGACCCACCAGCAGCCAGTGCACCCCTGGTGAGTGCCACATCAGTCCCAAGGGACCACAGTGTCCAAGTCCAGCCTAAGGAAAGCAACCACTTGATAGAGCTTTCACGTTCCTCCCAGAGACCACCCCTATCCCTCCCCTCATGTTCTGACTGTTCCCAGGCTGCTTCTTCAACTATTGTCCTGTGCCTTCTCTCTAGAATATTTTACTCCTCATCCAACCTATCAGCCCAGCTCCCTTCCCTATTCACCCCTGTGTTTTCACCTTAAACATCACTCCTTGGGAGACTTTCCTGACACCTCAGGACCGATTAGATGTCCAGTGATCCCCCACTCCTCTTCACAGCACCATTTGCCACTTACAATGTCATTTCTTTGCACAAACCCCTCCTGAGGTGGTAGGGTTCACAGAACATCACACGCTGCTCTGTCACCAGCAGGTGGCCAATAAATGTTTATCAAGTACAAGTGACTAAACAAATAGATGCATGAAAAGCAATGAGGCAACTACAAGCAAAATAGACACTTCTACCACAAGAAATATGGTGATGAATTCTATACCCCCACTCCGTAGCTATATTTCACCATTCCCACATCAGATTATGGCTACCCTCCTCCTACGAACAGTTCTAACTTTCAGAGGTGAATGAACTGCCCTGGCCTTCTAAGTCCTTGGAGAGTGGGCCTGCAAATGAATTTGGACCCCTGATGGAATGGGCCAGCTACCAGCAAAGCTGAGGGAAGCTGCAGGAGGGCTTAGCAATGACATCAGCCACCCTGAGCTTTGAACCTGGTTGCCATGGGGGCGCACCACAAGCCAGGCACTATGCCAGGAGCTTGGGAAATACTATTTCATGTACCGGACACAAGAAGCCTGAGGTAAGTGTGATTATCACCACCACTCCTGCAGCTGAAGAAGCTGAGGGTTTGAGAACATCAGTCCATCTCCCAAGGCCATCAGCCTGTATATTCCAAGCCTGGAACAGAAGGCTCGGCCTGCCTCATGGCCCGCCTTGCCCCACTCCATGAAGTGTTGCGGCACACACTTCAGCCTCTCGTGATGAATGGGAGCAGCTACAGGACAAATTCTGATGCCGCAGGTCTGGGAAAGACCTGGGACCCTGCCTTGCTCGCAGGCATCCTAGCGATGCCAGTGCTATTAACTCAGGGAACACAGTTTCAGAGCAAGTCTCTAAAGGAGAAAAGACTAGCAAGAAGGCAAAGGGGATGTGCATGTAGATTCAGAGACTAGTGAGCAGCTGGGTGAGGTTGGAGCCAGGGTGCAGGGAGGAACGTAAGAGAGGAGACCTTGTCTCTAGCCCGGGAATGGTGGAATTTACCACACTGTAATGGAAAGCATAGAAGGGTTTGAAGAAGGGATGCAACAGGACTGGACCTGTGTTTTAGACAAGCCACTTTGCTTACAGGGAGAAGATGTGCCAGAGGTCAGAGAGGGGAGGTCCTACTGGCAAGGCAGCTCCTGCAACCCACCATTAGAGATGAGCCACAGGCCGGAGCAGAGTGGGGCGAGCAGTGCCAGGAACACAGTGCCTACAACATGCACTGCAGGGTACTTTCCAGGTGCTGCACTCTTTCCAGGTGCTAAAAATGCCTCTGTCACCCCACACATTGGAGCAACAGCAAAAGCTGTTGCTGGTGGTTATAAACCCAGATGTCAACAATTTAGTGAGATTGTCTCAAAATGTAAAAACTTTAAAAGGAACAGGTGATACAGCTCAATGCAATGGCCTTGGATTCAATTCCAAGTACTAGATAAAGAG